>SKCR01019258.1:0-47500 GCA_019454045.1 Zanthoxylum bungeanum
CAGTAAACTCCATTTCATCCTCGATAGGGCCAACCTTGACCTTTGCGGCAAAAGTGCCCTCGACTCCTCGTTTACTATCATCATAGGCTTTAATAGTCATATTCGAGGGATTCAAATCTGTCGGCTTTACCCCTAGTCTGGCCAAGATTTTCAATGGGCAAACATTAATGGATGAGCCGTCATCCACCATCACACATGAGGTCCTCTTTCGCATCACTTCAGCTCGAATAAAGAGGGGTATGTTGTGATTTTTCCCTTCAGCCGGGAGCTCATCATCGGAGAAGGTTATCTGTGAAGCCTCTTTCTACACCGATCCTAAAACATTGCCGGACTGGCATCTTCCGGTACCACTATCTTACTCAGGGCTTCCACCATAGCCCGCCTGTGCTCTCCAGATGCACACAATAGTTCCCAGATGCTCAGATGTGCCCGAGTCTTCTTCAACAAATGCTGTAGCACTATACCACCCGGCTTTCTCAGTATTCTCGGCCACTTCCGGCCCTCTTCCAAGACTCCTTTCTGTAGGCATTGCATTTTTGCATATCAGCCCGATGATGAGTCTCGTACGGAGACAACTACTTCTTTAGTCATGAAAGCCGCGGGAAACGAATGTTGGAAGGGTAAAGTTGGAAAAAAGAATTTTGTTGGATTTTATCTGAGTTGTTTAGCTTCGGCTGCTTGTTGAACTTCCGTTTTAAAGCTTACCTAAGGCCCAAAACCCAACCAAACCAAACCCAAACCAAACCCAAAATACCCAAGAAACAACAAAGTCAAACCAAGCCCATGCCCAGGGAGGGGGATTCACGCCCAACTAGCTTTAATTAGGTATATGCACATTTATCACATGCTAAAATCTTGTAAAATCCTTACCTAAATAAAAGAAATCAAATCAAATCCCTACCAAATCAAATCCAATCACAAATCCAAATTAGGAGATCCATTCCTTGTTAGACACCAATTAGGAGATTCTTTCCTATTCAAATTAGGAAAGTCTTCTCTCTTTGCCTATAAAAAGAGGCCTTCACCCCCCATTCACAACCCTAGCTCACATATCCCTCTCAAGCACGTCCAAGCACTTTGTGAAGCCTTCATCACACGCCCAAAGCCCTCCTTAAAGCCTCCATTGCCGCAACACTAAACCTAGACATCTCCATTGCCGCATCTTCTCTCCTTCACCAATCCCCTTTCACGTCCAAGCCTGAACACAACCCTCCTTTGCCGAGTTCCCGCCCCATTCACATCCCTAAAACACCCTCAAATAAACCTTATTCATAGCCTTAAAGTCGTGCAAAACATCCCCAAAAGCAGCTCAATTGTGCGCCTAAGTCAGCCCTGAAAACGGCTTCACTGCACTAGTGAACTGCCGAGTTTAGCCTTCTGTTCTGGTCAGTTTTTGTTGCGTCTTTAGCCCACAAAACAGTCTTAAAATCACCTAAACACCATCCCAAAAAACCTCCATAAAGTTTCCCCACAAAATCCTTACAAACGCACCCCCCTAAGCCTTCCAAATTACCCGAAACAGTCCACTAATCGACCATAACAGTGACCTAAAACATAGCAGCAAAAACAGCAAAATAGACATAAAACAGCAGCCCAAGCATCAAAACAACGAGGAAAAACATTGAGCAAACAAATCGGAAAAGTATCGGATCATTCGCCCTTCCAACGGACGTGTAACGCCCTTTCTTGACACGACAAAAGAGGTTAGACCTGAGGGCACCTTTTTTCTTATCTTCTTTCGTTTTATTTTATTTATTTTAAAATATTATTGCATGAGAGTCGTTTGAGGCATGATTTGATTGTTGGATGAGCGGGACATGTATTCCCTTTTGTGGTATATCGGATGGAAACTCGGACGTAAATTCCATAGTCGATTCCGAATGGACGGTAGTATGGTCTGCACTCGGGATACAATGCCACGTACCACTTAAGATACACGTATCTCGTCTCAACCAATTTGTATTTGAGCATGTTATAGTTCTAGGTTGTTTATTTATTATTTTAAGCATGATTTAATTTAGTTTTGTTATTTATTAATTTTAAAGCATGATTATGTTCTTTTTACGCATGATATATTTAGTTTAGTTTATATTCATGTTCAAATAATTATTTGTTTATGTTGGTTTGATGGCTCAACATGTTCGATGTGTGATATTGCGTGTTTGTTGTTTGAAGATTTATTTTCAAGCATGCAAACTTAGATTATGATTTATTTGCGGAAGCATATTAGATCTAAGTAACCTTTGAACATGATTATTGAGTAGATGCGGTTGATTTATTGCACGAATTATATCATCACAATGACATAAGTAAGGGACCATTCTGAACCCAACGGTTTGAGGTCTTCCCTTGCGAGGGGTGAGTACGGCCTTAAACCTTTGTCCCGGTTCACACCGGGTGGCGACTCCATTATTCTCCGGCTTAGTTCCCTACGGACTACTCCGTACTCTCAACTAGGCCCTGAGCCTAGAACAGCATGCGTCGCCCAAGTTCTGTTTCCTACAGTCTGGCGACTCCACTGGGGATAGAGAATCGGCCTCGAAATCATGTCTTGTGTTGTTTATAATTTATGCATTGGTTGACCGTGTCTGTAGTGGGTTGAGGGGGTTAATCAAAGGCTTAGTTAAAGCTAGGTGATGGTTGGGTGTCTTCCTTCATTCACTACCTTTCGAGGAAAAGCTGTGAAGGCACCTAGACGATCATTACCCATAGCTTGTTGTGATAGACTAGTTTGGAGGACTCGTTGTTTATTCCCGCCACCAAGCGATAAGAGCCTAAGAGGCTAGGGTACTTAAGAGAGCCTCGCTCCACCCTCCCTCTGGGGAATCTACAACAGGAAGTCCATTTGACAGTCAGTCACACACCATAACTCGTTGGCACGTACGTAAGGTATAAAAAAGGTGCGCTCACTTGGTCGTTTTGAGTGGGGAGTCCTAGTCGTGAGCAAACTTTCGTCAGCGATAGCCTTTGTCCGCGCCCCGTGAACCCACTCATGAACCTTAGCCATAAAGAACTTGTAGTTAGTCATCTTATAATTATGTGTGGGGGGACCGCCGTCATTTGGATCCAGTTGGACCTTCTGTCAAAGGGTATGAACCTGTTGGGCCATTTAAACTGGGACAAGTTTGTGTCTTTTGACAGTTGGGCCAAAAGCTTCTAGAATGCCGGGGGCCATTTTGTGAATAGGGCCTCTTATCATTTGAAGTCATTTAGCCATATCACCGCAAAGTGTAAACCTGTTGGGCCTTTTCAACTGGGACAAGTTTGCACCACGCGATGGCATGACTGAATACTTTAAAATGATAATGGGCCAAGTAGCTTAAAGTTTTTTCATAATTTTATATATTACATGCATCGCACACATATGCACTGACACGTGGCCTTAAAAGAGGCAACATAGATTCCCGTTGGGTTAGAGAAGAGGGAGATTAGTCAAAAGACCTTCAGCAAATATGAGTGAATCTGTCAACGAGGGGTCTAGAATGGATCAGATGGAAGCTAACTTCGCCAAGATGACTGAACAACTGCAAGCTCTGACTGCTGCCGTATCTAATATGGCTGTGCCCCGCGCTGCGGGAGGATCTGAGAATGAGAGGCGGGAGAGCCCTCCGAGTGGTTTGAATGATGATGCTCCAGCATTTGATGATGATATGGCCGAGTACGCTGCTGGGAGAATAGCCGGGACTCAGGCTGAGATGCAAAAGCTCCGTGACCAAATGGAAACGGTTACTCGAAAGTTGAAGGGAAAGAATGAGGACTTGTTGGACTATGATACTATGACTTTTGAGGAGCAGTTGCCCGCCCACTTCAAAATGCCTGATATTGCTAAGTTCAACGGGAACGGAGACCCGAGAGTCCACTTGAGGCAGTATGTCTCAGTGATGAGTTCGATAGGTTTGTCACAGCGTCAGGTCCAGAAAATGTTTGGAATGTCACTTGAGGGAGCTCCTGTGGTATGGTATCATAGTTTGGAGAAGCAAGTGAAGGAAGATTGGAGGGAGTTTGCTGACGCCTTCCTAAAGCAGTATGTCACTGATCTGGAAATTGACCTATCCCTCCGTGACCTGGAGAATGTTAAACAGAGACCGGAGGAGAGTTTTAAGGAGTATGTGGATCGATGGAGGGGCCAATTACTAAAGATGCAGACAAGGCCATCAGAGAAACATCAGATAAAGATGATCATTAAGGGAACCAAACCCTCGATCTATGGGAAGTTGAGAAGAATGACCTCAATGATCGTGGACTTTCGACAGCTGAGAGAAACCGTTATGGATATTGAGGAAGAAGAGGCCGAGAACAGAAAGTTCTATAATTTGAATAGGAGAGCTGTTGGAGGATCATCAGGAACCAGACCTGTTACCGCGGAGGTTGTGGCTATAAAGAACAGGTGTTTCTCTAACCTAGGCAGGCCCTTGTCTAAAGTGCTGGAAAAGCTAGTAAAGCAGGGACTGCTGAAGCCTTTGGAAACCAGACCACTCCCAAATCCTCCCCCATCAAACCTTGACATGAACCGTTACTGCCATTTCCACCAACAGCATGGCCATGATACAGATAATTGCACCCGCCTTCGCCATGAAATCCAAGACCTAATAGATTCCTGAAAAATCCCTGACCTAGAAAAAGAGCAACCAAACACTCACCGTAATCCCCTACCCAATTATCACTCAGTTCCTCCACCTACCTACATGATAAATTCCGGACTACCAGAAAACCTTGTCCTCAAAACCCTTGACCAGCAAGCCTTCTGCCTGGGGATCTGGGATAATAGTGAAGATGAAGTGGAGCAGAAGCAGAATTTCTGGGAGGATTTCTCAAGCGGTGATGAGGAAGAAGTGAAAGGTATGACCCGAAGTGGTCGTTTCTATAATGATGCTACTGAGAAAGAGAAGGGAAAGGAAGTCCTGGAGGAAGGTCGTGAGGTAGCTGAGAATACTGAGAAAGCCGAGGGTGGTATAGTGCTGCAGCAGTTGAAGAAGACTCGGGCACATCTGAGCATCTGGGAATTATTGTGTGCATCCGGAGAACACCGGCGGGCTATGGTGGAAGCCCTGAGTAAAATAGTTATACCGGAAGATGCTAATCCGGCTATGTTTGTGGGATCAGTGCAGAAGGAGGTCGTACTGATAACCTTCTCTGATGAAGAGCTCCCGGCTGAAGGGAGAAATCACAATAGGCCCTCTTTATCCGAGCTGAAGTAATGGGAAAGATGACTTCTTGTGTGATGGTGGATGACGGCTCATCCATCAATGTGTGCCCATTAAAAATCTTGGCCAGGCTGGGTATGAAGCCAACAGATTTGAATCCCTCGAATATGACTATAAAAGCCTATGATGATAGCAAGCGAGGAGTCGAAGGTACTTTTGCCACAATAGTCAAGGTCGGCCCAGTTGAGGATGAAGTGGAGTTCACTGTATTGGACATCCCTGCCACTTTTGCCTTGTTGTTGGGAAGGCCCTGGTTCCATAAGCTTGGGGCGTGCCCTCTACGTTGCATCAAATGATCAAATTCCCTCATGGTGGGAAAATTGTCACTATCCGAGCCGAGGTGGATAATGCCATAGCCGCTTTGGAAATACAACCTTTCACAAGGTTCCAAGTGTCGGTGACATTTGAGGAGTGGGTGGATCCCAAGGTAGCCCGAATTATGGAGAAGATGAAATTTGAGCCAGGCCAGGGTTCGGCACTGCCAGATTTCAAAGGGCAGAATACTCGGAAGGGTTTGGGATACCGTTCAAATGAGGACAAGCCCAAGGTCAAGAAGAAATGGCTAAAGCTGATGGAATGCTTTGTTAAAGCCTCGGGATATCAGGGGGAACCTGAACCAGTGGAGGTGAATAGGATAGTGGTGCCCGGGTTTGAGATCTTCCAGGACCTGTTGGGAGAAAAGCTGCGGGTTGGAGAAGAGAAGAAAGAGGATGAGAAGTGGGAAGAAGAACTCATGAAGCTGGAGACCCTAACACTCGGGGAAGAGAAGAAACCTGAGAATGATCTTGTTGTAGAGGAGGAAATACCTATAGATGATGAGGATATTTACCTCCAAGATTTGTTTGAGTGTACTCATTCTATTGTTGGCAATAAAGACAATAATTTCGCTTACTTGGCTGAGTCTTCTCTTTTTACCTTACATGATCTAAGTATATTCGATATCAACTCCACCAAGACAAATACTTTTAACCTTGGAACACCCGAGAATCCCAGAGAGATTCTGATTGCGAGTGAAGTCACCGCCGAAAAGCGGAAGAACCTGGAAGAAGTATTGATAAAATATGCCAAAGTATTTGCTTGGTCTTACGAAGACATGCCTGGTGTCGATAGAAGTATTGCCCAGCATGCAATACCAACATACCCGAATATGAAGCCTGTAAAGCATAAACTCCGAAGGATGAGACTCGAATGGGCCGAGAAGGTCAGAGAGAAGGTCAAGAAGCAAATGGATGTGGGATTCTTGGAAGTAGTGAAATACCCTGAGTGGTTGGCCAACATCGTGCCTGTTCCGAAGAAAGACGGCAAAGTCAGAATGTGTGTCGACTACAGAGATCTTAACAAGGCATGCCCAAATGATGACTTTCCTTTGCCGCATATTGATGTGCTTGTGGATAGTGCAGCATTGTCAGCCATGTACTCGTTTGCGGATGGGTTTTCGGGGTATAACCAAGTGCTTATGGCCGAAGAAGATAAGCACAAGACTGCTTTTGTCACAGAAGGGGTACTTATTGCTATAAGGTGATGCCGTTTGGGCTTAAAAACGCCGGAGCCACATATCAGCGGATGGCCACTACTTGTTTCATGACCTCATGCATAAGGAGATTGAGGTGTATGTGGATGACATGATGGTCAAGTCTGAAACGAGGGAGGAGCACATTGAAGCGTTGGAAAAATTCCTTGAACGAGTGGATAGTACAACTTGCGGCTGAATCCCAAGAAGTGTGTTTTCGGAGTAACATCAGGAAAGCTGCTCGACCATACAGTTGGAATGACCGGAATAGAAGTGGATCCCGAGAAGATTAAGGCTATTACTAAGATGCCGACACCAAAGACAGAAAAGAAGTCAGAGCCTTCCTAGGGAAAATCCAGTATATTAGTCGGTTCATTGCCAAGCTGACGTCGGTATGTGAACCCATCTTCAAGTTGTTGAGGAAAGACAACCGGTAAAATGGAACGAGCAGTGTCAGGAAGCATTTGACAGAATAAGGGAATATTTGGTAAAACCGCCTGTATTGAAACCTCCGAGACCGGGAAAGCCTTTGGTACTTTATTTGGCTATTGAACCTGAAGCGCTGGGGGCGATGATGGTACAAGCCGATGAGACAGGAGTAGAGCATGCCGTCTACTACCTCAGTAAGAAGCTGCTTCCGTACGAAGCTTGCTATCAGGAAGTGGAGAAGATTTGTCTAGCCGTAGTATGGGCATCCAAGAAGTTGCGCCACTACTTCCAGTCTTACAAGATCCAAGTGGTCGCAGAGGAGAATCCTTTGAAGTATTTGCACTCGGTACCCTCGCTGGTTGGGAAGTTGGGCAGATGGTTAGTGCTGCTGACTGAATTTGACATCGAATACCTCACCTCCAAAGTAATCAAAGGGCGAGTCGTGGCAGGATTCCTGGCCTGGCAACCTATTGTAGGGGATCAGTACAAGTTTGAGTTCCCCGACGAAGAAATCCAAGCTATAGCAGTCCAAGGATGGAAGATGTATTTTGACGGAGCAGTGAACTGCAAAGGAGCAGGAATCGGGATTGTAATAGTAACCCCTGAGGGAGAAACCCTGCCTATGGCCAAGAGGCTAACTTTCGGAGTGACGAATAACATGGCTGAGTACGAAGCATTGCTTTCGGATTGACGGCATTGATAGCCTTGAGAGCTAGAATGTGGAAGTCTACGGAGATTCAATGTTGGTAATCCGACAGATGCAAGGAGAATGGGAACTGAAGAAGAACGACTGAAGCCTTATTTGTTCCACCTCAGAATCTGACGCATGCTATCTCTGGATTGTAAGTTTCAGCATTTGCTGAGAGAGGAGAATCAGATGGCAGATGCATTGGCAACACTGGCTGCGACTTGGGAAAATCCTGAGAAACTGGTGATGAGACCGCTGATGCTGACAATGGCAAGCAAGCCAGCCTATGAGATCGAGAGAATACTAGAAGTAGAGGTCAGCGACGTGAAGCCTTGGTATTATGACATACAGAGGTATTTGGAGCTGGGGAATTCCCGGAGGAAGCAAGCAGAAAGGACCGAGTGGCTATTCAGAAGTTGGCCTCTCAGTATGTGAGTTGAAGGGAGAACTCTACAAGAGGCAGGCAAATGGAATTCAGCTGAAATGCTTGAAGAGAGAAGAAGCTCAGAGGTGATGGAAGAAGTACATGCCGGGAGTATGTGGGCCGCACATTAATGGATTGAACTTGTCCCGCAAGATTGTGAGGCAAGGCTTCTATTGGTCGACCATGGAAGCTGATTGCGCAAAGCTGGTAAAGCACTGTCATGATTGTCAAGCACACGGCAATATGAATCATTTGCCGCACACAGAATTACATGGGCTGTCAGAGCCATGGCCATTCTCAGCATGGGGTATTGACATGATCGGTGAGATCCGACCGAATGCCTCGAATGGGCACCGATTTATAGTAGTGACAGTTGACTATTTCTCGAAATGGGTAGAAGTTGAGTCCTTCCGTAATGTAACGGCAAAGCAGATGGCAAAGTTTATGCACAGAATCTTATTTACCGGTATGGTATGCCGCACCATGTGGTCACGGACAATGGAGTCCAATTTCAGGGAGAGACCAAGACAATGCTACAGAGATATGGAATGGTCATCACAAGTCCTCACCATATAGGCCGCAGGCAAATGGGCAGTCGAGGCAGCCAACAAGACAATAAAAACGATCTTGGCAAATATGACTGAGAACTACAAAGACTGGGCTGATAAGCTACCATATGCTCTGTGGGGGTAAGAACTTCTGTGAGAACGGCAACAGGAGCTACGCCGTATTCTTTGGTCTATGGAATGGAAACGGTTTGCCGGTAGAAATAGAGATACAGTCCATGCGGGTACTCGCAGAAGCAGAATTGCCAGAGCACGAATGGACCTCGCAAAGGTTTGAACAGTTGGCCTGATGGATGAAAAGAGGATGAAGTCCTTGCATCACATGCAGATTATCAGAAAAGGCTGGCTCGAGCATTCAACAAGAAGGTGCGGCCCACCAAGATCAAGAAAGGTGATATGGTGTTTAAGCAGTCGAAACCATCGACGACATACTCGAGAGGAAAGTTCAGACTGAATTGGGAAGGACCGTACATTGTTCAGAGAGTAATGGGAAACAGAGCAGTGAGACTGTCAGACTTGGAAGGGAATGCGTTCACCGAGCTGATCAATGTTGACAGATTGAAGCTATATTTTGCCTGAGGGACAGAAGACTGAACAGTCACCCACAGAAGACCTAACCTGACGGGATAAGAAAAACTCATGCATGCATACATACATATAACCCATTATTGCATTCTTTTTTGTGTTTTGTGTTTTGTGTTTGTGTATTCACAGGTTCGAAGACAGAAAAGAAAAGAAAAAGCGGCAAAGACAAGGCCATCAGAAACAGCGAAAGCACTGTATCGAAATTGGGTAGAAATCCTAAGGCTGAGGTCCACATCGTTGTTAAGATTCAGATGGTAATCTGAGGGTTGAGGCCCATTTTGAGTTTGAGTTTCGGGTATGGGTCCCGGGGGCGAAGGCCACATGGTCAGCAGTAGAGAGAAAGAGTTCCTTTGAATAGTGAAAAAAAAAGTGAGAAAGAAGTCTTTGATATTTCGATATATGTCCGGTGATGACATTGTGTGCTATAGGGAAAAGCCTTAGAAGTGATGAGTGTTGTAAGTGTTCTTCGCCGGTATGCTGAATAGATTGATCTTGATTAGACTCACAAAACACTTGAATACGGGATTCCAACAGTGGAGGCCTGAGTGGTTGATGAGATGACTTGTTAAAGAGATGGTAGATCGGTGAATGACCGTTTGCCTGAATGTCCACCCTGGATTACGAACGCTACGATATATGATATGGTCAGAAATAAGAGAAATGTTTCTGCAATGAAAAGAAAAAAAAAAAGAAAAAGGCTGCCTATAACCGATAAGCGTGAAGCTACCCATGGGCGAGTATTAGGACCACCATGAGGTGAAATGCTACCTTAAAGGGTAGGTGTGTCAGGAAAAAAAGAGAAAAGCAAAGAAAAGAAAAGAAAAAAAGTTCCAAATGAGAAGAAAGAGATAAGAGTGAAACGCAAGAGACCATATCATGTTGAGTATGCTGAAGTAATCACATAATGTGATTAAGACATTCACGTTGGTTAGACCCACTGGTCCGATTCTCCGAAGCGAAATCATCAAATTGGCTTGCTTAAGGAATAAGCTGGAAAGGTCCTTGGCACACACACACTATGAGTCTAGTTCGGATCACATATTCAGACGATCGGAGTTGAGCATATCGAGTACTTTGAAGATTCTCTGGCTTTGACACCAAGCATTCGTTGAGGATGAAAAATATCTAGTTATCGAAGATTATCTTGTGAGAGGAATTGCAATGTGCTGAGAGGAATCATCAGCATCAGTATTAGTTTCTGCCGAGTATGGAATTCTGGGGGCGAGGCCCATATTACATCAGTGTCAGTTTCTGCCGAGTATGGAATTCTGGGGGCAAGGCCCATATTACATCAGTATCTGTTTCTGCCGGGTATGACATTCTGGGGGCGAGGCCCATATTACATCAGATCAGTCTCTGCCGGGTATGGCATTCTAGGGGCGAGGCCCATATTACATCAGAATAGTTTCTGCCGGGAATGGTACGTCGGGAATGGCACTCCGAGAATGGAGATATAGTCTGGGAATGGACAGCTCGGGAATGAGCACGCTGGGAATGGCACTCCGAGAATGGAGATATAGTCCGGGAATGGACAGTCCGGGAATGGACAGCTCGGGAATGAGCACGCCAGGAATGGCACGCCGATAATGGCACTCCGAGAATGGAGATATAGTCGGGAATGGACAGTCCGGGAATGGACAGCTGGAATGAGCACGCCGGGAATGGCACTCCGAGAATGGATATAGTCCGGGAATGGACAGTCCGGGAATGGACAGCTCGGGAATGAGCACTCGGGAATGACACGTCGAGAATGGCACTCCGGGAATGGAGATCGGTTCGGGAATGGACCACAACACGGTGACAGTTCGGGAATGGACTTCATCACATCATATCACAGCAACACTCCAGGAATGAAGATCGATTCGGGAATGGACCACAACATGGTGACAGTTCGGGAATGGACTTCATCAAATCACATCACAGCAACACTCCGGGAATGGAGATCGGTTCGGGAATGGACCACAACACGGTGACAGTTCGGGAATGGATTTCATCAAATCACATCACAGCAACACTCCGGGAATGGAGATCGGTTCGGGAATGGACCACAACACGGTGACAGTTCGGGAATGGACTTCATCACATCAACTCAACACAGCACGACAAGCCAAGTGGCAGCTGGCGAGCCAGGTAAGTAAAAATGCATTACACGTACTTTGATAGGATTGTCATTGTCACACACTGCACAAGTCCCATCAAAGTGGGGGCGACTGTAGGCATTGTATTTTTGCATATCAGCCCGATTATGAGTCTCGTACGGAGACAACTACTTCTTTAGTCATGAAAGCCGCGGGAAACGAACGTTGGAAGGATAAAGTTGGAAAATAGAATTTTGTTGGATTTTATCTGAGTTGTTTAGCTTTGGCTGCTTGTTGGACTTCCGTTTCAAAGCTAACCTAAGGAACCAAACCCAAACCAAACCCAAAATACCCAAGTCAAACCAAGTCAAACCAAGCCCATGCCCAGGGAGGGGGATTCACGCCCAAATAGCTTTTATTTAGGTATATGCACATTTATCACATGCTAAAATCTTGTAAAATCCTTACCTAAATAAAAGAAATCAAATCAAATCCATACCAAATCAAATCCAATCACAAATCCAAATTAGGAGATCCATTCCTTGTTAGACACCAATTAGGAGATTCTTTCCTATTCAAATTAGGAAAGTCTTCTCTCTTTGCCTATAAAAAGAGGCCTTCACCCCTCATTCACAACCCTAGCTCACATATCCCTCTCAAGCACGCCCAAGCACTTTGTGAAGCCTTCATCACACGCCCAAAGCCCTCCTTAAAGCCTCCATTGCCGCAACACTAAACCTAGACATCTCCATTGCCGCATCTCCTCTCCTTTACCAATCCCCTTTCACGCCCAAGCCTGAAACACAACCCTCCTTTACCGAGTTCCAGCCCTCATTCACAGCCCTAAAACACCCTCAAATAAACCTTATTCATAGCCTTAAAGTCGTGCAAAACATCCCCCAAAACAGTGAACTGCCGAGTTTAGCCTTCTGTTTGGTTAGTTTTTGTTGCGTCTTTAGCCCACAAAACAGTCTTAAAATCACCTAAACACCATCCCAAAAACCTCCATAAAGTTTCCCCACAAAATCCTTACAAACGCACCCCCCTAAGCCTTCCAAATTACCCGAAACAGTCCACTAATCGACCAAAACAGTGACCTGAAACGCAGCAGCAAAACAGCAGCAAAATAGACTTAAAACAGCAGCCCAAGCATCAAAACAACGAGGAAAAACTTTGAGCAAACAAATCGGAAAAGTATCGGATCATTCGCCCTTCCAACGGACGTGTGTAACGCCCTTACTTGAGACGACAAAAGACGTTAGACCTGAGGGCACCCTTTTTCTTATCTTCTTTTGTTTTATTTTATTTATTTTAAAATATTATTGCATGAGAGTCGTTTGAGGCATGATTTGATTGTTGGATGAGCGGGACATGTATTCCCTTTTGTGGTATATCGGATGGAAACTCGGATGTAAATTCCATAGCCGATTCCGAATGGACTGTAGTATGGTCTGCACTCGGGATACAATGCCACGTACCACTTAAGATACATGTATCTCGTCTCAACCAATTTGTATTTGAGCATGTTATAGTTCTAGGTTGTTTATTTATTATTTTAAGCATGATTTAATTTAGTTTTGTTATTTATTAATTTTAAAGCATGATTATGTTCTTTTTACGCATGATATTTAGTTTAGTTTATATTCATGTTCAAATAATTATTTGTTTATGTTGGTTTGATGGCTCGACATGTTCGATGTGTGATATTGCGTGTTTGTTGTTTTGAAGATTTATTTTCAAGCATGCAAACTTAGATTAGGATTTATTTAGCGGAAGCATATTAGATCTAAGTAACCTTTGAACATGATTATTGAGTAGATGCGGTTGATTTATTGCACGAATTATATCATCACAATGACATAAGTAAGGGACCATTCTGAACCCAACGGTTTGAGGTCTTCCCTTGCGAGGGGTGAGTGCGGCCTTAAACCTTTGTCCCGGTTCACACCGGGTGGCGACTCCATTATTCTCCGGTTTAGTTCCCTGCGGACTACTCCGTACTCTCAACTAGGCCCTGAGCCTAGAACAGCATGCGTCGCCCAAGTTCTGTGTCCCACACTTTCCTTTCTCAGTAGCATCATTATAAAAACGCCCACTCCGGGTCATGCCTTTTACCTCCTCCTCATCGCTACTCGAGAAATCCTCCCAGAAATCTTTCTTCCGCTTTTCCTCACCTTCACTATTACTGTCCCAGATCCCCAGGCAAAAGGCTTGATGGTCGAAGGTTTTGAGGAAAATGTCTTCTGGTAGGCCGGAGTTGATCATGTAAGTAGGTGGAGGAACTGAGTGATAATTGGGTAGGGGGTTACGGTGAGTGTTTGGTTGCTCTTTTTCTGGGTCGGGGGCTTTTCGGGAGTCTATCAGGTCTTGGATTTCATGGTGAAGGTGGGTGCAATTATCTGTGTCATGGCCATGTTGTTGGTGGTGGAAATGGCAGTAACGGTTCATGTCTAGGTTTGATGGGGGAGGATTTGGGAATGGTCTGGTTTCCAAAGGCTTTAGCAGTCATTGCCTTACTAGCTTTTCCAGCACTTTAGACAAGGGCCTGCCTAGGTTAGAGAAATGCACGTTCTATATAGCCGCAACCTCCGCGGTAACAGGTTTACTCCCTGAGGATCTGCCAACAGTTATTCGGCTCAGATTATAGAACTTCCTATTCTCAGCCTCTTCCTCCTCAATATCCATAACGGTCTCCCTCAGCTGCCGAAAGTCCGCAATCATTAAGGTCATTCTTCTCAACTTCCCATAGATTGAGGGCTTGGTTCCCTTAATGATCATCTTTATCTGATCTTTCTCCGATGGACTTGTCTGCATCTTCAGTAATTGGCCCCTCCATCGATCCACATACTCTTTAAAACTCTCCTCCGGTCTTTATTTGACATTCTCCAGGTCACGGAGGGACAGGTCAATTTCCAGATCAGTGACATACTGCTTTAGGAAGGCGTCAGCCAACTCCCTCCAATCTTCCTTCACTTGCTTCTCCAAACTATGGTACCATACCACATGAGCTCCCTCAAGCGACATTCCAAACATTTTCTGGACCTGACGTTGTGACAAGCCCACCGAACTCATCACCGAGACATACTGCCTCAAGTGGACTCTCGGGTCTCCGTTCCCGTTGAACTTAACAATATCAGACATTTTGAAGTGGGCGGGCAACTGCTCCTCAAAAGTCATAGTATCATAGTCCAACAAGTCCTCATTCTTTCCCTTCAACTTTTGAGTAACCATTTTTACTTGGTCCCGAAGTTTCTGCATTTCAGCCTGAGTTCCGGCTATTCTCCCGGTAGTATACTCGGCCATATCATCATCAAATCCCGAAACATCATCATTCAAACCATTCGGGGGCTCCTCGCGCCTCTCATTCTCATATCCTCCCGTAGCTCGGGGTAAAGCAATATTGGACATGGTGGCAATCAGTGCTTGTAGGTGTTCAGCTATATTTGCAAGACTGGCCTCAATTTGATCCATCTGAGACCCCTCATTTACAAATTCGCTCATTTTCGCTATTGGTTCTTGGTGAGTCTGGTCCATTCTCTAACCCAACAGGTATCTATCGTGCCTCTCTTTAAAGGCCATGTGTCAGTGCGTATGTGTGCGATGCATGTAATATATAAAATTATAAAGAAAGAAACTGTAAACTATTTGGCCCATTATCATTTTAAAGTATTCAATCACACCATCGCGTGGTGCAAACTTGTCCCAGTTGAAAAGGCCCAACAGATTTACACTTTGCGATGATATAGCTAAATGGCTTCAAATGATAAGAGGCCCATCCACAAAATGGCCCATCGGTATTTTAGAAGCTTTCGGCCTAACTGTCAAAAGACACCAACTTGTCCCAGTTTAAATGGCCCAACAAGTTCATACCCTTTGACAAAAGGTCCAACTGGATCCAAATAACGGTGGTCCATCAGACACATAATTAAAAGATGACTAACTACAGGTTCTTTATGGCTAAGTCTCATAAGTGGGTTCACGGGGCGCGGACAAAGGCTCTCGCTGACGAAGGTTTGCCCACAACTAGGACTCCCCACTCAAGGGTTCAAGCGACCAAGTGAGCGCACCTTTTTTATACCTTACGATACGTGCCAACGAGTTATGGTGTGTGACTGACTGTCGAATGGACTTCCCGTTGTAGATTCCCCAGAGGGAGTGTGGAGCGAGGCTCTCTTAAGTACCCAAGCCTCTTAGGCTCTTATCGCTTGGTGACAAGAATAAACAACGGGTCCTCCAAACTAGTCTATCACAACAAGCTACAGGTAATGATCATCTAGGTGCCTTCACAGCTTTTCCTCGAAAGGTAGTGAATGAAGGAAGACACCCAACCATCACCTAGCCTCAACTAAGCCTTTGATTAACCCCCTCAACCCACTACAGACACGGTCAACTAATGTACAAATTATACACAACACAAGACATGATTTCGAGGCCGATTCTCTATCCCCAGTGGAGTCGCCAGACTGTAGGACACAGAACTTGGATGACGCATTCTGTTCTAGACTCAGCGCCTAGTTGAGAGTACGGAGTAATCCGCGGGGAACTAAATCGGAGAATAATGGAGTCGCCACCTGGTGTGACCGGGACAAAGATTTAAGGCCGCATTCTCCCCTTGCAAGGGAAGACCTCAAACCGTTGGGTTCGGAATGGTCTCATACTTATGTCATTGTGATGATATAATTTGTGCAATAAATCAATCGTGTCTACTCAATAATCAGGTTCAAAGGTCACTTAGATCTAATATGCTTCCGCTAAATAAGTCATAATCTAAGTTTGCATGCTTGAAAGTAAGTCTTTAAACATCAAACACGCAATATCACACATTGAATATATTGAGCCATCAAACCAACATAAACAAATAATTACTTAAACATGAATATAAACTAAACTAAACATCATGCATAAAGGGTGGTAGAGAAACAACATGCCTAAATAACATAATCACGCTTTAAAATTAAATAACGATACTAAATTAAATCATCCTTAAAATAATAAATAAACAACCTATGAACTATGTCATGCTCAAATACAATTTGGATGGAACGAAACATATGTCTCTTAAGTGGTATGTGGCGTTGTATCCCGAGTACAAACCGCACTACCGTCCATTCGGATTCGGCTACGGAATTTACGTCCGGGTTTCCATCCTATATACCACAAAAGGGAACACATGACCCGCCCATCCAACAATCAAATCATATCCTCAAATGACTCTCATGTAATCATATATATAAATAAATAAAATAACAAGAAAGAATGTAAGTAAAAGGTACCCTCAGGTCTAACCTCTTTTTTGATTTTTGGAAGTGCGTTCCAAGTCTGTTGGAAGGGCGAATAATTTGATATTTTTCCGATTTGCTTACTTAATATTTTTCCTTGTTGTTTTGATGCTCGGGCTGCTGTTTTAAGTCCGTTTCACTGCCATTTGATCGTTGCGTTTCAGGTCACTGTTTTGGCCGTTTAGCGGACTGTTTTGGATGATTTTGAGGGTTTATGGGTTGCGGTTTTTTAAGGTTTTTTAGGGGAACTTTAGGCAGATTTTTGGTGTGGTTTATAGGTGATTTTGGGGCTGTTTTATAAGTTCAACTCACTGCAAAAACCGATCAGGTCAGTGGGCTAAGTTGCGGCAGTCTAGTGTGCTGTGTGGGCATTCTTGGGACTGGTTTGGGTGTTGAATTGGAGCTGTGTTTGGAGGGTGTTTTGCGGCACTTCAGGGCTGTATTTGAGGCTTATTTTGGTGTGTATTGGGGCTTTGAATGGTGGCTAAGATGCGGCAAAAGGGGGCTGTGAAAAGAGTGTTGGGCGTGAATGGTATTGGTGGTGGTGGTGAAGATGTGGCAAAGCTAGGTATTTTTTCTTCAAGGATGCGGCAATGGAGGCTTCAAGGGGATGCTTGGGCGTGTGATAGAGGCTAGAGAGAGTGCTTTAGGCGTGCTTGAGGGAGGTATATGAGTTAGGGTTGTGAATGGTGGTGAGGGGTTCTTTTTATAGGCAAATGAGATGAGGCTTTCCTTATTTGAATAGGAAAGAATCTCCTAATTGGTTTATCATAAGGAAAGGATCTCCTTATTTAGGATGGTGATTGGATTTGATTTGGTAGGGATTTGATTTGATTTTCTTTTATTTAGGTAAGGATTTTACAAGATTTTAGCATGTGATAAATATGCATTTACCTAAATAAAGGGCATTATGGGCGTGAATCACTATCCCTTGGGCGTGGACTTGGCTTGACTTGGTGGGCTTGGATATTTTGGATTTGGTTTGGGTATTTTGGGTTTGGTAAGTGGTCTATGGGGGGTTTTGGGCCTGAGATAAGCTTTGAAACGGAAGTCCAACAAGTAACCGATGCTAAACAACTTGGATAAATACGCCAAAAATTCCGTTTTCCAACTTTACCCTTCCAACGTCCGTTTCCCACGACTTTCATGACTGAAGAGGTAGTTTTCTCCATACGAGACTCATCATCGGGTCTTATATGCAAAAATGCAGTGCCTACAACTATAAAACAAATAAAAATATACCTGCAAAATCCTAAGAATAAGTAAATTTCTTTGGACACCAATGATGAATAAATAATTCTTAGACTATGTCTCCCCAATTGGTCAAAAAATATTTTAACTTCTTAATTTGAATATTGAGCTTAATCCCATTAATTGAACCTTTAAAAACTTCTTAATTACAACTGACGAGCAGACTTCTGTTGTTTATTGCAATGTACAACAACAGTAATATAATCGTTGATAGTGAATTTTATATCAGAAATTGTGCAAGGATAATTTAAAATTTTCACTGAAAATTTAAAGTCAAATCGTTAATGTCATTAAATTTTGTCTTTGAAGAAAATTTAAAGTCAAATAGTTAATTCCATTAAATTTTGACTTTGAATGAAATTTGTACCAAGTATAATGATTTTTCCAATTTGGGACCAAAGTGTGAAGAAACCAATCTTTAGGACTCAAATGATGACAATATCTTATTAATTGGACCGGATCATAAGAGATATTAAAATCAATTCTTAATTAAAAATGTGTCAATATGGAATTTAAGTTTAAATGATGAATTATAATTTCTCATATTATTTGAATACGAGTGGTGATATCCTTATAATGATTGATCATTCTTAATTTATAAGATATATTTTAGATATATCTTATAATTGTATCTGCTTCTATCAAAAATAAAATCTTGATTGATATATTATTGGGCACTCCTTAGACGTAAAGGTGGCAGAAAAGCCCGGACCCGGCCCTTTCGAGCTTTGGCCCGACCTAGGAGATCAAAATACCGAGCAGGGCCTTAGGGCTCAAAGATTTAAGCTCGGGCCTCGCCGGCTCGGGCTTAAATTCAAAAAAAAATTAAGTGAAATACTGAAATGAAATCACCTCTCTGCCTAGCTCTCTATCTCTCACTCTCACTCTCTCAATCCATGCCCTAATTTACATTTCAATTTTCAGTTTTTCACAATCTCAAATCTCATCTTTCTCAGTCTCTCTCTCTCTATGTCTCTCAAATCTCAATCTCAAGACTCTCAATCTCTCTCTCTCTCTCATTGACTGCTCCTCACTGCTCGGCATCGTCTCGCCTCTCACTCTCTCTAGGCACTGCTCCTGCTCGGCTTGCTTACTCAGTTTCTCTCCACTCTCTCCTCGCTAGTTGCCTATCAGTCTCACTACTCACCTGCTCGGCTTGCTCCTGCTCCTCTCAGTCTCAGGTTGCGATTAAGCTTCCTATGAGAGGTAAATTCAATTAGGTGTTTTATTTGGGGCTATTTTTGTTTTAGTTTCTCTTCTATAATGGATTAAGATGAATGTGATACTCGGCTCGCCTCTCACTCTCTCTGGTTATTGTTGATTCAAATTTTGGGTTGGTTATTACTAGTTTGGCAGTTTGCTTTGCTTTGCAAGATTCAAATGCTTTGCTTTGATTTGCTTCCTGGAATCCTGGTTACTGTTTTGCCTAAAGAGTATATTTGGGTTGATTATTACTTGTTTTCCATATTTCAAATGCTTTTGGGTTGGTTATTACTGGTTATTGTTGATTCAATTTTTGGGTTGGTTATTACTGGTTTGATTTGCTTTGCAAGATTCAAATGCTTTGCTTTGATTTGCTTCCTGGATTCCTGGTTATTGTACTGCCACTGTTGGCCTTATTGATGATGATGTTTTTGTTAGAAACAAGTTTATGCCCGTAATTTGATGGTTGTCCATAGATGCTGGTGTCCTTAAAATATCCAACTGATATCAGAACTGTTTTCACTACTATTGATGCAAAACCCTCTACTTCTTTATTAAGGTTGATAGATTCAGTACCTTCCTTGCTTTTCAGTGCCACTATCTTATGTCAACATAAAATTATCCATTCAAAGTATGTAGCTAGAGATAATTAAGAGTATATTATTTGGGTTGGTTATTACTTGTTTTCCATATTTCAAATGTCATATTGTAATGCTCATTAAATCTTTCCATTTTGTTGATTCAATTTTTTTTCCAGATATTGTTATGTCTAACTTGGAAGAATCTACGCCTATTCGGCCAAATTCCCCTATTTTTCTTAACGACCTTGAAGATAGACGCCAGCATAGTGATGATTAAAATGAGATCTTTGATATTGAAGATGGAAAAAAAGATGGAGATAGTAACAAAAGAAAGGGGATAGCATTAAAAAATATGGATAATAAGAGGTGAATGACATCAAAATATTAGGATCATTTTACTAAGATTACTGTTATGGGAAATTAAAGGCAAAATGTAATCATTATGTCAAGTTATTGAGTGGTATGTCTGAAAAAGGTACCATCCACTTAAATAGACACATGAAGAATTTTTATACTAAAAAACAACCTAAGTTTGAAGATACAGTTCAAAAAAATCTTAATGTTATAAAGCAGGAAGATGGAACAACTTCTATTGAACTTAGATCATTTGATGTAAATATTATCCGTCAAAAAATTACGTCATTGGTTATAAAGCATGAGTTGCCACTTAAGTTTGTTGAGTATGATGCTTTTAATGACTTGATGAGTTATTGTAACCCTTTGATGATGAAGATGTCCAAAAAAACTTTAACGGCTGAGATTTTCAAGTTGTATAAATCAGAAAAGATGAAAATCATGAATTGTTGAATATTAATGACAGTAGGGTTGCTATTACTACTGACATGTGGACTACTGGTAACCCAAAGAGAGAAGTGTTGTTACAAGATATTTCATTGACAACTCATGGCGTTTACAAAGTCGAGTCTTAAAGTAATTTAATTTTGTGTACATATAGTATTATGTCTAACTTATTTGTTGAATATAATAATATTTAATTACATACATTATGTATATGTAGGTTCATATATGTACCATCCCCACATACTGTTGAGTGTCTATCTCAAGTTATAACTAAATGTATGATGGATTGCAATGTTGATCAAAAGTTATCAAAGGTTACTTTGGATAATTGGTCAACTAATGACGCAATGGTAGAAAGATTGAAGGGAATGCTTTTAACTAAATCTCTAGTATTGGTGGTAAATTTTTTCATATGAGGTGTGCAACTCATATTTTGAACCTAATTATGAAGAACGATTTGACCGTGATTGAAGTGGGTATTTCAAAGATTAGAGAGAGTGTTGCTTATTTGAGTAGCACATCGAAAAGGATTGAAACTCAATCATTGATTAAGACTGAAAGAAAGTTGGTGCTTGATTGTTCGACTAGATGGAAATCTACATTTGTCATGCTTGATATTGCAGTTAAGTACAAATTTTTTTTCCTCGAGTGCAACAAATTGAGCCTTATTATAAATATTTTCTTTCTGATGCAGAATGGGAGATGGCTGAAAAAATGCTAGAATATTTACATCCATTTTATTTGTTGACATAGATGTTTTCAGGTACGAAGTACCTTATAGCCAATATGTTTTGTCCATTGGCTTGTAAAATGAGGATGTCTTTGATGGAATGGCAATGTCCCTTGTTCCTCAAGTTAAACAAATGGCCTCTATTATGATTGCCAAGTTTGAGAAATATGGCAAGAGATCCATGGGGTGTTGGTTATGGCTGTCATTCTTGACCCAAGATTTAAGATGTGTTATTTGATTATTATTTTCCAAAGATTTATGGTGTGGGTATTGCAGAGTAAATTATGAGAGCACGTCAACATTCTCAACAGATAGTTAAATATTGTGAAGCTAAGTCTGTAGTTGGTGGTGAATCTTCTACTTTCGTTGTTCATCCTCATAATACTGTCACCGCTGATTCGTCTTCTTTTTTAGATTTATCTGACTTTGATTCTTTTGCCACTCAAAGCAATCATTTGACAAGATTAAAGTCTGATCTTGAGAGGTACTTAGAGGAGCCTTTATTGGACAATTATGACCCATAGCGTCACTGTTTGTAAAAGACATTGTGTTTTTGTACAAAATTAACTATGTATTAATGAAATGGCCTTTTACCATTTTGTAAATTTATTTACTTTGATACAAAAATGGTAAAAGTCCATATGATTAGTTCCGGATTGAGATGATATGAGACAGTATCAATCTATAAAGGTTTAATCATTAAATATCCCTAGTCGTAGTATTATCAAGATTGGACATCGATAATGCGAAATAGACTAGTATTGCACTTGTGCGCGTTGTGAGGGCATAACGGCATAGTTCTTATATGTTTAAGTATATGATACTTATGCAAGTGCGATAGGAGATTGTGTTTTACCGATGGTACGGAAAACAGTTTCGCTCTGGATAGACCCCATGGAATCTCATTGGTAGTATGTATATGTGTCTGTGGGAGTCTGCTTCAGGGTAGGTGTATTTGGTCTTAACCTGAGACTTGCGTCGCTAGTACTTCCGACAATCGGTAAACTTTGGTTTTGGTCGTCCAGGGCTTTAACAGGTTCTGTGTACGCCTCTTCTGGGTTTATTGGGAATCGTAGTGTATTGGATGTGATGTCAAGACGGAAGTATCACTTCAGACATATGAAGATGATGATCACGCAGGGATTCAGAACTGGTTCTCTATAGTGTTGCAACCATTGGGATAATATGACAAGGTCATGATTATTTGATTTAAAGAGACTAGTTACTTGATATCTGATATGTGCTTCGTACGGGGCAGACACTATTCCAGCCCCAGGCCTTGCACGTGACATCTGATACTGGATCGCAATACGCAATAATACGGTATATTATGCCTGATAAAGATCGTATATTCCAGTAAGAATATTTCTGGAGAATTGGGTAGACATGGCGCTTTGCTAGAAGTCAACCTTGTCTTGTAAATCGGTAAAAAAAAAATGTAGTACTTGGTACGCACGTGTTCGGATAGTCCGATGACCGTATTTACTGCCAACATATCCAGAGATCTCTTGGGTCGCTTCCCAAAGATTCACCGATGATGTTTGATTCGAACTTAATCTGGGATTAAATGCGGAGAAACTTTATCTAGGATAAAGTACTATTTGAGGAGAGAGAGATTAATTTAGAATTAATCGATAGAATAATATATTCGATATATTAAACGAAATTGGATTTCGACGCGGAATTAAAATTAGATTTTAATTTGGGCACTCGAATTAATTTAGAATTAATTCACGAGCGACGTGAATAGTAAATTGGATTTATTTACGAGGCATCGGAAAACTCATTAATTTAGAATTATCGAAACCGAGCCGGGAATGTGTTCGTGAGGCTACTCGATTTTGAATCGCGTGCGGCCGTAAGTCACATCGCAAATCACATCGCGAGTCACATCACTTGTCATTGATGTGTGATGGATGTCTAGTCACTTTTTGAATAGTGACATGCTGTCACTATTCATGATGGAATGGTTGAGTGCCATTAGTGCCAAAATGGAGGGAAAAGTGTGTGTTGACTTTTTGGAAAAGCATATACCACTTTTGTAAACATTTTTTTGGCATAATTTTTCAAGAAAAAACAAAATCAAACTCTCTCTCTCTCTTAGAACTCTCCATGGCCGAAACTTTGAAGGGAAAAAAATAGAAAATTTTTCTTTTGATTTATTTGGTCAATCTTGCTAGCATAAACTTGGAGAATCAAACAAGGTGATAGAGAACTGATCTTGGAGCTTGTGGATCTTGCTCATCTTCAACATCAAATTTCTTCTTGGCCGAATATACATCAAGTTGAATGGAGGGTTTTTTTTTTTGTTGAGCATCTTATCACATCTAATCGTTGTAAGTGTGATTTCGCCACCCTTCTTGATTATTCATTCTTATTTCATGACTTATATGACCTTCTGACATTAATAGTTTCCAACAATGGTATCAGAGCCTTGTTTAAGCAAGAAAATATTAGGGTAAAATTTGGGGAAAATCCATGTGAGCATGATTTGATTAAATTGAATGGTTGAGTATGCTTGTAAGTTGATAAAATGAGATGTGATTGGATCAATTTCAACAAATTGTGATTGGATCAAAATTTGGAACCCCTTGAGGCTTGGCCGAATATATATGTACATTAAGCTCTTGGTATTTTTTTTTTTTTTGGTTTCTTTAATAATTGGATGACTTGAAATATGGGAAATGTTGATTTGTATATCAATCGGATTGAAAACGGAATCGGACATAAACCCTACCATGGCCGAGAGCTTGATGGCATGATATGGACTTGATTTTTTGTGAAACAATGTTAGACATGTGTTATGATAAAAGCATGATAAAAGATTAAATTAATGTTTTTGAAAGATTGATTTAAAAGGCTTAATCATGACTTTACACTTAAGTTAATTGAATTTTAAAATTTGGAATATTAAAATTTGATTGATGGGCTTATTTTGAATTGGCTTGAATTTGTTATATTTGGGCATAATGGGCTTGGTTGGGCCAAGTTGGTTAGGCTAATTGGATTGGATCCAAATTGGGCCTAAATCATTCCATTAAGTCCAAATGTAATAAAATGGGCTTTAAAGGTTTAATTGGGCCTTATGGGCTTGATATTGGTTTCTTGGCAAATGATGGTGATTCCTCACTTGGGCTTGGTAATTGGGTTTGACCCACATTGACTAAAGCCCATGCCTTATGAAATCAATTGAAAGCCCATCGGACTTTAATTGAACTTACATTGGATGTTAGTTGGGCTTTGAGACCCGATAAGATTAGATTTGGAATCTAAGTCATTAAAGCGCATTAAAAAATTGTAAATATTTAATTTGGAATTAAAAAAACGAATTAGTATTGAGTACGACTTAAATTAGATTTAACGAGTAGTTCGATATAATTCAAGAATTCGTACTTTGAGTATTTATTCTCAAACGAGTTGGACTCGCACAAAATCAAATCATTGTTTGAACATTGGATAGTCACATAATTCAAGACTAATTAATTGGATTAGATTGGTTGTATAACATGCCTTGAATGAATATATGTGGATGTGATGAATGAATAGTGTATATCGGATGGATATTAGAAGGGAAATGACAATTTTGGAAATTATTGTAAATTTAAAATTTATAAATTGGACCTGCGTGTCCAGCCTTCTCTCTTATTGATTCTTTGTATTCTCTTCTCACCTAATTTCCCTCAATGTTAATGAGGTTTCTATTATTAATTGTAAATAATTTGGTAGAAGTAGAATAGTGCTAGCTGGGGAGTGGAAAGGGAGTGATTTGTTCTAGGAACAATCTGTTTAAATATCCATCCGTATATCGCTATTATTTTACTTTTCACGCCTTATGATGTTTTAGAAACATGCTTAAGGGTGTATGATGAGACCTTAACAAAGATAATAAATTGGTTGTCAATTTACGTAAAAAAACCCTTCAATATCATATTAAGCGTTTTCCTTTCGTTAAGTGATTCTTACTCAAGATCCAAAATTGGCATTGGTTTGTTGGCCAAAGTCAAGGCCTTTGTCAATTGCGGATGTGTTTGAATCATGAGAGTTTTGTTCCATATCGGTGTCCTGTCCAAGTCGTGATTTGTTGGCCAAAGTCAAGATCACTTCTTGTCCATCGACATTGATTACGAAACTTTCCATGTCAATGGGTCCCGCTTAATTGGAATCATTAAGCTTGTTGTGCCAAAGGCAAGGCTTAGTTGATTCAGAGGAAAAGGTTAGGAAAATGTATTTGATACATTAGCATATGTATTGTATATATGTTTCAGACTTGGATGTCCACCTACCGGATCTAGGACTTTGATGAGATTCCATTGATCTTCGAGATCTACCTAGTTAAATATCATACAGCTTATTGGCCAAAGTCAAGGTTGTGTGTTATTTAACGGGATCCTAGCCCACTAGGAAACTAGGTTTCGCGAGTACTCGACAGAGGGTTAGAGGCTCGTCGAAAAATAGTGGGAGGCTAGTATTGAATTTGTAATTTCATTCAGATACTTAGCTTTACGCGCTTTCAAATTATTTCGTCAAAATTATTTTATTAGTTGGACTAATACACTGTTATTTTTCTTGTAACAGTTAGACTGTACCCAAAATATCGTTGACTAGATAGTTGGACTATCGTAGTCAAGATGACTGGAAAGGAAATGTCCGAGACATTATCATGGGCGAGAATGTCTTTAAGGGCACGAACTTTACAGATTGGGAGATGAATCTAAGGATAGTCCTTGGAGCCGATAGGCTATTGTACACCATACAAACACCTCTTGGGCCTAAACCCACATCTGATCAGACACTTGAGCTGGAGCTTTAGAAGACTCACAGCGATGATTGTGATACTGCTCAGTCTATTATGCTTGCTTCAATGACTCAGCATTTCCGTTGACAAAACAGGGACTTGGATCCTTATAACATGTTGGCGAGGTTGCAAGATCTTCACCGATCTAACAAGAGGTCGCAAAGATATGAGTTAGTTAAGAAGCTCTTCCGTTCACGCATGTCAGAAGACATGTCTGTTGAGTCCCATGTGGCACAGATGATTGCTGACATAGATGAGCTAGCTACGATGGGGATAGTCTTTGAGGTTGAGATTACTATAGACATGGTCTTGCAATCTCTCCCCGATTCCTAGAGACAGTTCATCATAAACTATAATTTGATGAACACTGATGATACTCTTGGAGAGTTATTGCCTACTCTCAAGGAAGCTGAGAAGGAGCTTCTCAATGGAAACAAGCGCGAGGCGCACTTTGCTTCGACATCTCAGACACCGAGGGCTGGGCCCAAGGCAATTGGAGGTGTGAAGAATAATAAGCATAAAAGAAATGGCAATGCCAAATCGTCAAAGGCTTCTGGGAAGCCAAATGACAAATCTCAGGATGTTTGCCTCCAGTGCGGCAAGCGGGGTCACTGGAAGCGTGACTGCCGCGAGTACAAGGCACTCCAGAAGGAGACAAATGCGGGAAAGGCACCGGCCTCAGGTATGTTTGTTATTGAAATAAACATGACTACTTCTAGTTTTAAAAATTGGATTTTTGATTCTGGTTGTGGTACTCACATATGTACTGATGTGCAGGATCTGCAGATTAGCAGGAAACTAGCTTCAGGGGAGATTGATCTGCATGTTGGAATCAGGACACTTGTTGTTGTGTTTGGCCGTGGGCACTTTTGTTTTGGAACTGCCCTCGGGGCATGTACTTGAACTTAATGACTGTTATTATGTACCTAGTTTGACTAGGAATATTATTTTTGTATCTATGTTAACGCAATGTGGGTATACTTTTGTATTTAGAAACACTGGTTATTACTTATATAAAAATGATGTAGAAATTTGCACTGTTGTTGCAAGTAATGGTCTTTATATTTTGAATATAAATCTATCTCCAACATATGATATAACAAACAAAAGGCTCAAAATGAATAACAAAGATGAAACTTATATGTGGCACTGTCGTCTGGGACACATAAACAAGACTCGCATATCCATGCTTTCGAATAGTGGGTATTTGGACGGATTTGATCCAAATTCATATGACGTCTGCGAATCTTACTTATTAGGCAAAATGCGTAATCACCTTTTAACGGTAAAGGTGAGCGCACCACGAACTGTTAGTTAGCCCTTGTTCATAGTGGCGTTGTGGGCCCATGTCTAGCCAGGCTAGAGGTGGATGCGAATACTTCGTAACCTTTACGGATGATGCATCTCGTTATGGTTATGTGTATCTTTATGAGACATAAGTCAGAAAACTTTTGAGAAATTCAAAGAGTTTCGACACGAAGTTGAAAAACAAACACAGGCAAGAGCATTAAGACATTACGGTCGGACCGGTGGTGGCGAATACTTGAGCAATGAGTTTCAAGATTACTTGAAAGAATATGGTATTCTTTCACAGTGGACCTCCTTGGAACACCCAATTAAAACGGTGTGTCCAAACGGAGAAACCGTACTTTGTTGGACATGGTAAGGTCTATGATGAGTCGCACTGATACCTATTTCCTTTTAGGGATATGCATTAAACAGTGTAATTCTTATTTGAATAAGGTTCCGTCAAAGTCTGTTCAACAGATCCGTATGAAATATGGACAGGAAAGAAACCGGGTTTCACGTTCCTGAAGATTTGGGGATGCTGGGCATACGTCAAACATTTGGAAGGTACCAAACTTGAACCCAAATCGGATAAATGCCTATTCGTAGGATATCCTAGGGAAACCAAATGATATTACTTCTATCACCCATGAGAGAAACAAAGTATTTGTTGCTCTACATGCGGTTTTCCTTGAGAAGGAATTCCTAAATATAGTGGTTAGTGGGAGGAAGGTAGAACTTGATGAAAATCGTAGTGATATTGTTTCTGGCATAGAATCCTCAACGGAACATGAACAGTCCATCGGGATGAGACTTGTACCACAATCTTCTATTACACAAGGATCACGTAGGTCGGAGAGAGAGTCAGGAAACAACCTCAGAGGTATGGGTTTCTGATCTCACCTAATGTAGATATTAATCTCACTGAGGATAACGAACCGGCTACCTATGAGGAAGCGATACAAGATATCGATCCGCTTTATGGCAAGAAGCCATGAAGTCCGAAATGGATTCCATGTACACCAACCAAGTTTGGACATTGGTTGATGCACCAGAAGGCGTAAAGCCTATTGGATGTAAATGGATCTTCAAGAAGAAGGACCGACATGGATGGCAACGTACAAACGTACAAAGCTAGGCTTGTAGCAAAGTGGTATCGTCAATGACATGATGTCGATTACGATGAAACTTTCTCACCCGTTGCCATGATTAAATCCATTCGGATAATGCTTACAATTGCTGCATATTTCGATTACGAGATATGGCAGATGGACGTTAAAACTGATTTCCTAATGGAAACCTTTTGGAGGATGTTTATATGCAACAGCCTGACGGTTTTATCGTGTGTCTAGACTTGCAAATAAGATTTGTAAGTTAAATCGGTCCATCTATGGACTGAAGCAAGCATCGCGGTCATGGAACCAAGGTTTTGATGAGATCATAAAAGAATATGATTTCATTCAAAATGAAGATGATCCTTGTGTATACAAGAAGGTTAGTGGGAGAGCACTGACTTTTATTGTCCTTTATTGACGATGTATTGCTAATAGGCAATGACATTCCTATGTTACGTCAGTGTGAAAGCTTGGCTTTCATTGAAATTCTCCATGAAAGATCTGGGAGAAGCAGCCTTTATTCTGGGAATAAAGATCTACCGGGATAGATCTAGAAAGCTACTTGGACTCTCCAGAGTACATATATTGACAAAGTATTGAAGAGATTCAACATGGATCAGTCTAAGAGAGGACTGTTGCCAATGTCATATGGCATCTATCTATCTAAGGACATGTGTCCTAAAACTCAAGATGAGAGAGACATCATGAATCAGATATTGTTCGCCTCGGCAGTCGGATCGATCATGTATGCCATGATATGTACTCGACCTGATGTCTCCTATGTTTTGAGCATATCTAGTCGCTATCATGCCGATCCAGATGAAGGTCACTGGACGGCGGTTAAGAATATCCTAAAGTATCTTAGATGAACTAAGGATGCTTTCTTAATCTATGGAGATGGAGAATTGAGGTAACTGGGTATACTGATGCAAGTTTCCCAAACCGACAAAGACGACTGTAAGTCACAATCGGGGTACATATTTTGTTTGAATAACGGAGCAGCAGTGAGCTAGAAATCTTCCGAGCAAGAGACTATTACCGATTCAACAACAGAAGCGGAGTACATTGCTGCAGCTGAAGGAGCAAAGGAAGCAGTTTGGATCCGAAAATTCCTAATTAGACTAGGAGTAGTTCCGTTAGCAGCTGAGCCCGTTCCATTATATTGTGACAATAACGGGGCTATAGCACAGGCTAAAGAGCCGCGGTCTCATCAACGATCCAAGCATGTTCTTCGACATTTTTCATCTGATTCGTGAGATCATACATCGTGGCGATGTGAGAGTCGAGAAGGTCACATCAGATGACAACATGGCAGATCCGCTGACGAAAGCTATTCCTCAGCAAAAGTTTGAGCGACATGTACATAGTTCAGGTATTAGATGCTTGAGTGAATGGCTATAGGCCAAGTGGGAGGTTGTTGGACAGTTATGACCCAAAGCGTTACTGTTTGTAAAAGACTTTGTGTTTTTGTACAAAATTAATTATGTATTAATGAAATTGCCTTTTACAGTTTATAAATTTATTTACTTTGATACATAAATGGTAAAAGCCCATATGATTAGTTCCGGATTGAGATGATATGAGTCAGTATCAATCCATTAAAGTTTAATCATTAAATATCCCTAGTCGTATTATTATCGAGATTGGACATCGATAATGCCGAATAGACTAGTATTGCACTTGTGCGCGTTGTGAGGGCATAACGTCATAGTTCTCATATATTTAAGTACAGGATAGTTATGCAAGTGCGATAGGAGGTTGTGTTTTACCGATGGTACGGAAAACAGCTTTGCTCTGGATAGACCCCGCGGAATCCCATTGGTAGTATGTATATGTGTCTATGGGAGTCCGTTTCAGGGTAGGTGTATTTGGTCTTAACCTGAGACTTGCATCGCTAGTACTTGCGACAATTGGTAAACTTTGGTTTTGGTCGTCCAGGGCTTTAACAGATTTTGTGTACGCCTCTTCTAGGTTTATTGGGAATCGTAGTATATTGGATGTGACGTCATGACGGAAGTATCACTTCAGACATATGGAGATGATGATCACGCAGGGATTCAGAACTAGTTCTCTATAGTGTTGCAACCGTGGGATAATATGACAAGATCATGATTATCCGATTTAAATAGAGTAGTTGCTTGATATCCGATATATGCTTCGTACGGGGCAGACACTATTCCAGCCCCAGGCCTTGCACGTGACATCTGATATTGGATCGCAATACGCATTACTACGGTATATTACGCTTGATAAAGATCGTATATTCCAGTAAGAATATTTCTGGAGAATTGGGTAGACATGGCGTTTGGCTAGAAGCCAACCTTGTCTTGTAAATCGGTAAAAACGTAGTACTTGGTACGCACGTGTTCGGATAGTCCGACGACCGTATTTACTGCCAACATATCCAGAGATCTCTTGGGTTGCTTCCCAAGGATTCACCGATGACGTTTGATTCAAAACTAATCTGGGATTAAATGCGGAGAAAACTTTATTTAGAATAAGGTACTATTTGAGGAGAGAGAAAGATTATTTGAATTAATCGATTTAGAATAATATATTCGATAATATTAACGAAATTGGATTTAGACGCGGAATTAAAATTAGTTTTAATTTGGGCACTCGAATTAATTTAGAATTAATTCCGAGCGACGTGAATAGTAAATTAGATTTATTTACGAGGCATCGAAAAACTCGGTTATTTAGAATTATTCGAAACCGAGCCCGGATGTGTTGCGAGGCTACTCGATTTGAATCGCGTGCGGCCGCAAGTCACATCGCAAATCACATCGCGAGTCACATCTCTGTCATTGATGTGTGATGGATGTCTAGTCACTTTTTGAATAGTGACATGCTCTCACTATGTTGGTTTCTTAGAGGTCCCAAGTTCCATCAAATAAGCATGAAAAATCATGAATACACAAAGGAGTAAGGCGGAATACATACTCACATTGGTCGGTTTTGATGCAACGAAGAAAACTACTCCTCCAAGAAGCTCGGCAGTAGCTATATTTGACAGGGGGCTGCTCGGTTTTAGCTCTTCATGCTTCTTGAAGATTCGGCCATTGATGACTCCATGGAAGCTCCAAGCTTCAAGCTTCTCAAAAATGGATTCCAAGCTCATGTGTTCACTACCCTATCACCTTTGTAAAACCCATGGTGTGCTAGCACTTGTGTATTTGCAACAAAATACTCATCTTCTTATCTTGTCTTCTCGGTCGAACAGAAAAGAGGAAAGAGAAGAAGAAGAAGTTTTAGCTCCAAGCTGAAAAGAGAGAGAGAAGAGGAGGAAAGAGAAGGGTTTCCAAAACGTAAAAGGTGGAGAGAGAAAGAGAAAATGTTAAGTTAATATATTTATGTTTTTCCAAATAATCAAACAAATACCAAACATTTCAAAATCCCAAAAGTCAAAAGCAAAAGGCAAAAAGTATTTTTCAATCAACTTTCACTATTCACATCAACTCACATCACTTTAATAAAGTGACAAGTTGTCAAGTCACATCACTCAAAGTGACAAGTGATTTGACGCTTGATGTGACTAATGATTTGACGCTTGATGTGACTTGCATGCCGCACTCAAATTCGAAATACGAATGCGCTCGCAATCACACTAGGGCTCGGGTTCGCTAATTCCAAATTAACGAATTTTTCGTCACGACGCAATTAAATGATTTCACCTAGCGAAATCACTATTCACGTCGCTAACGAATTAATTCTAAATTACTTCGTTCGCCCGAATTAAAATCTAATTTTAATTCTACGTCGAAATCCAATTTCATATAATATATCGAATATTTTATTTTATCAATTAATTCCAAATTAATCGTTCTCTCTCTTTTATTAATATTGTATCCTAGATAAAATATCTCCGTAATTAATCCAAGATTAATTTTCTCTCTCTTCTAATTAATACCAGATTAATTAAGTGCGAGTCATACATCATCGGTGAATCTTCGGGAAGCGACCTATGAGATCCCCGGATATGTTGGCAGTAAATACGGTCGTCGGACTATTAAACACGTAAGTACCTCGTACTATGTTTATACCGATTTACAAGACAAGGTTGGCTTCTAGCAAAGCGCCATGCCTACCCAATTCTCCAGAAATATCCTTATAGGAATATGTGATCTATATCAAGCGTAGTATACCGAAGTATTGTGTATTTCTGTCCAATATCGGATGGTCACGTGTAAGGCTTGGGGCTGGAGGAATTGTGTCTGCCCGTACGAAGCACATATCAGATGTCTGGCAACTAGTCTCTATAATCGGATAAACATGACCTAGTCATAATATCCCGATAGCTCGAGCATATAAGAGAACAAGTTCCGTATCCTACGTGATCATCATCTCCATATGACTGGAGTGATACTCCCGTCTTGACATCACACCCAACAAACTACGATTCTCAATGCACCCAGCATTGGCGTACACAGAACCGGCTAAAGCCCTGGACGACCTCAACCAAAGTATATCGATTGTCGCAAGTGTTAGCGGTGTAAGTCTCAGGTTAAGACCAAATACACCTACCCTGATTTCGGACTTCCATAGACACATAGTCATACTACCAATAGAATTCCGAGGGGGTCTATCCAGAGCGAAGCTGTTTCCCGTACCATCGGTGAAACACAACCTCCTATTACACTTGCATGAGTATCTTATACCCAAATATATGAGAACTATGCCGCTGTGTCCTCACAAATGCGCACAAATGTAATACTAGTCTTTTACGTATTTATCGATGTCCAATCTCGATAATACTCTGACTAGGGATATTTAACGATTTATCCTTCGTGGACTGATACTGTCTCATATCATTCTCAGTCCAGGAACAAATCATAGGGACATCTCATCATTTGTGATTAGATCACCTAGATGTATAAATAGTGACGCTATGGGTCATAATATGTGATCTAATCACAAATGATAAGAGTACAATCTCCTCTGTCACATAGTTAATTTGTATAACAACACTGTGATCTGTACAAATAGTGATGCTATGGGTCATAATTGTCCAACAATATCCCACTTGGCCTATAGCCAGTCACTCGAGTGTCTAACACCCGAACTATGTACGGTTGGCTCAAATAGCTGAGAAAATGCTTTTCGTCAGCGGATTTGTATGAATATCATCTTGATGCTATTTATTCGATCATCACATCACCACGATGTATGATCCGAATGAATCAGATGAATATCGAAGTATATATCTGGATCTTTGATGAGACCATTAATTCTTTAGCATGTGCTGACGCCTAGCTCAGCTGCTAACAGAACTATATCTAATCTAATTAGATTTTTATTGACCCAGATGGCTTCTATTGCTGCCTCAGCTGCAGCAATAACCCGCATTTGTTGTTATTTGGTAACAATATCTTGCTTGGAAGATTTCCATCTCACTGTACCATTATTCAAACTGTTATAGTATCGGTTGCGACTTTTAGTCGTCTTTATCGGTTAGGAAACTTGCTACAGTGATCCTAGTCACTTCAAATTCTCCTTCTCCATGGACTAAGACAGCATCCTTAGTTCTCTAGGATACTAACGGATGTTCTTAACATCAATCCAGTGACTATCACTCGGATTGGCCTGTTTGTGAATCCATATGCTCAAAACGTATGAGATACCAGGTTGCGTACATTTTTCAATGTACGATTCCACAGAGAGTTTTCGAAAGCCAAACTTTCGCCGATAGTTATTTTATGGGATTATCATTTCCAAGAAATGAGATATTATCATTATTTTATAGGACAGCCATTGTCAGTGCGCTCCCACTAACCTCCTTATATATACACAAGAATCATATTCGTTTTTGAATCAAATCATACACCATTATGATTACTTCAAAACGATAATTCCAAGAACTTATGCTTGCATCAGCAAGCATTATCCAAATGGATCTACCATGGCAACAGTTAAAAGGTTGAATCGTAATCAACCTAATATTGATAACGATACCTTTCCGTCAAAAGCCCAGCTTTATACGTTGGTATGTTGCCATCCATGTATGTCTTCCTTGAAGACTTATATAGTACCAGTAGGCACAATGCCTTACGGTGCATCAACTAGTATCCAAAGTTAGTTGATATACATGGAATCCATTTCGGACTTTATGGCACTTTGCCGTAATAGGGAGTCGATATCTTGTATCACTTCCTCATACGTAGTCAGTTGGTATTCCCCAATAAGATATACATCTTTATGAGGTGAGATCAGAAACCCATACCCCAGGTTATTTTCTGACTCTATCCGACCTAAGCGGTTCTTGTGTATTCGAAGATTAATGGTATAGTTTCATTCTTGATGAACTATTTATGTTCCATTAAGATTCGGTGCCTTGAACAGTATTACTCTGATTTTCATTGAGTTATACTATCCTCTCACTTACCACTGCATATCGGTATTCCTCTTAGGAAAACTGCATGGTGAGCAACAATTTGATTGTTCTCTTGTGAGATGTATAAGTACAATACTTATGGTATCCCTAGGATACCTATGATTGGCACTTATCCTATTTGGGGTTTAGTTTGGTATCATCCAAACATATGCCTAGCATTCCCAAATATTCAGGAATGAGAAAACCTGGTTTCTTTCCTGTTCATATCTAATATGATATCTGTCAAACAGATATTATAGACCCTTATTCAAAATAAGTTATGCACTGTTTATGCGTATCCGTTGAAGGAAATGATAGCTCAAAGCGACTCGTGATTAACATTATCATCTCTAACAAAATTCAGTTAATCCGTTCGGACACACCGTCAAACTGACGTGTTCCGGGAGGAGTCCTCATTGAAAGAATACTATACTCTTTCAAGTATACGAGAAACTTATTGCTTAAGTATTTTCATTACGGTCTTACCGTGATGGTTTGATACTTTAGCTGACCTGTTTGTCTATTTCGTGTCAAACTGTGAAAGTTTCCGATTTGTGTTTCAAAAGAAACACATAACCATAACGCGATGCTACATCCGTACAGGTCACGAAATATTCATATCCACCTCTAGCCTAGCTAGACATGGGCCCATTTGCTTCACTATGAACTAGGGCTAACAGATCAGTGGCATTTACACTTTTACCAAGTAAATAGTGTTATAGGCACTTTGCCCAATAAGCTAGATTCGTATACCTTATTTGAATGGAATCAAATCAGTCCTAGTACCCACTCTTCGAAAGTGTGGATATACGAGTCTTGTTTGATTGTGTCCCAGACAACAATGCCATAATTAGTTTCTTAATTGATCAAATCACATTGAGCTATTTGTTCATCATGTTATATATTTGAGATATTATTTATATTCAAAATATAAATTCTGTTATTCACATCAAATGTGTTTATCTCAATATCATCTTTATATAATAAAACACTTTAGTGTTATAGAATATAAAGGTACACCCGCAGCAGGTTATATACGATATAGAGATAATATTTCTAGTCAAACTAGTTACATTATAACAGTTTCCTAATTTAAGTACATACCCGAAGGTAGTTCCTAAATTCAGGTTTCTACGGTTAAAATAGCGACTTTCGTCTCGTTTCCAATTCACAGATAAATCTCAATTGATGTCATTATCCTGCTCATAGCAGATTCTGAACATCAATACATATATTTTATGTACCACACTAAGTATTTAAAATCCAATTTCAATACTAGTTGTGAACGTAATTATGACAAACATATTTGAAGTCAGACCTTGCTCGTCTTCAATTCTTTATTAGGATATGTCCTTTTATCTTCCCAGAAGATTATAATGATTTTGCCTTTGCCTTTTTTCAACATTCCAGTAGCCTTTGGCCAAGCCTCGGGTTTCTAGAATATCGAAGTAAGGTGCGTCTTGCGCTACTTGCCTAATTGCAAAGTTTGAGTTTGTCTTCTTGAGAATAGTCATTAATTCTCCAAGAATTATTTATTGCAATTTTGTATTTCAAAGATCTAAAATAGATCCATGAAAATCCTTCAATTTCATTATCATACTTTAAGAATCTAATCCTTAATTCTGATTCAGAAATTAAGGAGTCTACTTGACAAGTATAATGGATTAAGCACTAAAGTTATCATTACATGAATATTCCAAATATCATGTTCCACTTATTTGCTTAACTCCGAGATTTAGGCATAATACGTTATTTTATCAAATACAGTAACTTATTATTTTCCAAGACCATCTTGAAATTTATTCCCAATTTGAAAAATCATAGTCGTTTAAATACATTTTCACCCAGGATTATGTTTTAAACACTAATATTTCAATTTATCTTGATTCTAATAGTCCAACTATTTAATCAACGATTTGTGGTACTATGTATTATATTGATTATTATAGTCCAACTATACAATCAAATATAATTTAAATTAATTAACCTCAGTTACATTGATTACTATAACCCAATTATAAAATCAACTGTAAATCGAAATGAATTAATTCAAATATATTAATTACTATAATCCAATTATATAATCAACCATAATACAGTCCAACTGCTTATTAAAAACAACAATTTAAATATTAGTCTAACTAATATTTAATCAAACGACGAAATAATTTGTGATTGAGCGCGTATGGCGAGTAATTGAACGAATATTACAAATTCAATTCTTGCCTCCCACTATTTTTCGGCGAGCCTCTAACCTTCTGTCGAGTACTCGGGAAACCGTGTTTCCTAGTGGGCTAGGATCCCGCTAAATATCACACAATCTTGACTTTGGCCAACAAATTGTATGATAATTAACTAGGTAGATCTCTAAGATCAATTGGATCCAATCCAATTCCTAGATCCGGTAGGAGGACGTCCAAGTCCGAAATATATATCTTATATATGCCAATACATCCAATGTATTACCTAACATTTTTCCTCTGAATCAACTAAGCCTTGGCTTTGGCACAACAAACTTAGTGATCCCAGTCAAGCGCAACCCATTGACCATGGAAAGCTTCATAATCAATGTCGATGGACAAGAAGTGGTCTTGACTTTGGCCAACAAACCACAACTTGGACAAGACACTGATATGGAACAAAGCCTTCGTGATTCAAACACATCTTTGACAGACAAAGGCCTTGACTTTGGCCAACAAACCAATGCCATCTAGGATCTTGAGTGAGAATCACTCAATGGAAGGAAAGACGCTTAATATTGAACGAGGGTTTTTCGCGTGCAAATTGGCAACCAATTTATTATCTTTGTTAAGGTCTTATCATCATACACCCTTAAACATGCATTCTATACACATAATAAAGCGTATATGAAATAAAATAATAATGATATGTGGATGGATATTTTACATTGATCCTATATCAAATCTCTCATTTTCTCTCTCTAAAGCTAGCACATGTATTTACTTCTACCTGTTACACTACACAGAAACCTCATTTACATTGAGGGGAATAGGTGAGAAGAGAATACAAAGAGTATAGAGGTGAAAAGGCTGGACACGCAGGTCCAATTAATAAATCAAATTTATTACAATTTCCAAAATTGTCCACCCGACTAATATCCATCCGATATAGATTATTCATGCATCGCAACCATGTATTCATACAAGCATGATATCAATCAATCTAATCCAATTAATTAATCTGATAATTAGTGATCATTCAATGTTCAAACAACGATTTGATTTTTTTGCTCGAGTCAAACTCGTTTTGGCGAATAAGTACTCAAAGTACGAATTCTCGAATTAAATTAAGCTACATAATTAAATCCAATTTAATACGCATTTAATTCTAATTCACTATTTAATTCCAAATTAAATATTACACTTTTATTAACGAACCTTTACGATTTAAATTCCAAATTCAATCGTTATGGGTCTCAAAGCCCGATTAACATCTAATGTTTATTTAATTAAAGTCCAATGGGCTTTTAATTAATTTCTTTAAGGCGTGGGATTTTGGTCAACTCGGGTCAAACCGAATAACCAAAATCCAATCCGGGAGTTACCCCATAAGCCTTTAAATTAATTTTGGCCCATTAGGCCCAATTAAATAATTAAGGTCCATTAAGTCATAATTGGACTTTATGGATGCAGTTTTGGGCCTAATTGGATCCAACCAATTTTGCCTAAACCCAACTTTGTACAACAAAGCCCAAAAGCCCAATTACAACCTATAAGGCCCAATTTCACAAAATAGGCCCAAATTAATTAACTTATAAAATTCCAAATTTCACAATTAATTAACCTAAGTGTAATACACAATTAATTACCCAATTAACATTTCTAAAACATCAATTAGCATAATTAATCATGCACTTTAACAACAAATAGTGTCCAACACAATTTATTACAATCAAACCCATTTTACATGCTTAAAGTCTCGGCAATTAGGGATTTTTATTCCGATTCGGTTTCAATCCAATTGAATCCACAATCATCATTCCCAAATCAATTCAATTCATCCAATGAATCAAACAACAAAAATCAGCATGAATTTCATTTCCAATTGAATCCGGCCAACCCACTAATTTTGGGGAAAATGTTCCAAATCAAAATTCAATCCAATTAAACTTCAATACAACATTACCCTATTGTTTTAAGTCATCCAATGATCAAAAAAAAAAATTATTCCAAGACTAATTTAGGGTTCTAAATTCGGCCATGCCAAAATTTGGGGAAAAATGGATCCAATCCAATTTCATGAAATTGATCATGCACAACATCAATTCAACCTCATTCAAGTATACTATATCAAACAATTTAACCATTTGATGCTCAAATCAAGTTTACCCAATTTTAAAACCCTAAAGTTTCATGTTTGATCAAAGTTCATAGATACCATTGTTGGTTTCTTATTAGGTCCCAAGATCCATCAAATAAGCATGAAAAATCATGAATACACAAATGAGTAAGGCGGAATACATACTCACATTGGTCGGTTTTGATGCAACGAAGAAAACTACTCCTCCAAGAAGCTCTGCAGTAGCTATATTTGACAGGGGGCTGCTTGGTTTTGGCTCTTCATGCTCCTTGAAGATTCAGCCATTGATGACTCCATGGAAGCTCCAAGCTTCAAGCTTCAAAAATGGATTCCAAGCTCATGTGTTCACTACCCTATCACCTTTGTAAAACCCATGGTGGGCTAGCACTTGTGTATTTTGCAACAAAATACTCATCTTCTTATCTTTGTCTTCTCGGTCGAACAAGAAAATAAGGAAGAAGATGTTTTGGCTCCAAGCCGAAAAGAAGAAGAGGAGGAAAGAGAAGGGTTTCCAAATCATAAAAGGTGGAGAGAGAAAAGAAAATGTTAGTTTATATATTTATTTGTTTTTTTCCAAAAAATCAAACAAATACCAAACATTTCAAAATCCCAAAAGTCAAAAGCAAAAGTAAAAAGTGTTTTTCAATCAACTTTCCACTATTCACATCAACTCACATCACTTTAATAAAGTGACAAGTTGTCAAGTCACATCACTCAAAGTGGCAAGTGATTTAACGCTTGATGTGACTAACGATTCGACGCTTGATGTGACTTGCGTCCGCACTCGAATTTAAAATACGAATGCGCTCGCAATCACACTCGGGCTCGGGTTCGCTAATTCCAAATTAATAAATTTTTCGTCGCGACGCAATTAAATGATTTCACCTAGCGAAATCACTATTCACGTCGCTAACGAATTAATTCTAAATTAATTCGTTCGCCCGAATTAAAATCTAATTTTAATTCCGCGTCGAAATCCAATTTCATATAATATATCGAATATTTTATTTTATCGATTAATTCAAAATTAATCGTTCTCTCTATTTTATTAATATTTTATCCTAGATAAAATATCTCCGTAAATAATCCCAGATTAATTTTCTCTCTCTTCTAATTAATCCCAGATTAATTAAGTGCGAGTCACACATCATCAGTGAATCTTCGGGAAGTGACCCATGAGATCCCCGGATATGTTGGTAGTAAATACGGTCGTCGGACTATCCGAACACGTAAGTACCTCTTACTACGTTTATACCGATTTACAAGATAAGGTTGGCTTCTAGCAAAGCTCCATGCATACCCAATTCTCCAGAAATATCCTTAGGAATATGTGATCTATATCAAGCGTAGTATATCGAAGTATTGCGTATTTCTATCCAGTATCGGATAGTCAAGTGCTAGGCCTCGGGCTGGAATTGTGTCTGCCCCGTACGAAGCACATATCGGATGTCTGGCAACTAGTCTCTACAATCGGATAAACATGACCTAGTCATAATATCCCGATAGATCGAGCATATAAGAGAACAAGTTCTGTATCCTACGTGATCATCATCTCTATATGACTGGAGTGATACTTCCGTCTTGACATCACACCCAACACACTACGATTCTCAATGCACCCAGCATTGGCGTATACAGAACCGGTTAAAGCCCTGGACGACCTCAACCAAAGTATATCGATTGTCGCAAGTGTTAGCGGTGCAAGTCTCAGGTTAAGACCAAATACACATACCCTGATTTCGGACTTCTATAGATATATAGTCATACTACCAATGGAATTCCTAGGGGGTCTATCCAGAGCGAAGCTGTTTCCCGTACTATCGGTGAAACACAACCTCATATTACACTTGCATGAGTATCTTATACCCAAATATATGAGAACTATGTCGTTGTGTCCTCACAAACACGCACAAGTGCAATATTAGTCTTTTACGTATTTATTGATGTCCAATCTCGATAATACTCTGACTATGGATATTTAACGATTTATCCTTCGTGGACTGATACTGTCTCATATCATTCTCAGTCCAGGAACAAATCATAGGGACATCTCATCATTTATACATCTAGGTGATCTAATCACAAATGATAAGAGTGCAATCTCCTCTGTCACATAGTTAATTTGTACAACAACACCGTAATCTATACAAATAGTGACGATATGGGTCATAATTGTCCAACATACTATTCATGATGGAACTGGTTGAGTGCCATTATTGCCAAAATGGAGGGAAAAATGTGTGTTGACTTTTTGGAAAAGCATATACCACTTTTGTAAACATTTTTTGGCATAATTTTTCAAGAAAAACAAAATCAAACTCTCTCTCTCTCTCTTAGAACTCTCCATGGCCGAAACTTTGAAGGGAAAAAAATAGAAAATTTTTCTTTTGATTTCTTTGGTCAATCTTGCTAGCACAAACTTGGAGAATCAAACAAAGGTGATAGGGAACCAATCTTGGAGCTTGGATTTCCTTCTCATAGCTTGGAGCTTGTGGATCTTGCTCATATTCAACATCAAAATTTCTTCCTTGGCCGAATATACATCAAGTTGAAAGGAGAGTTTTTTTTTTTTTTGTTGAGCATCTCATCACATCCGATCGTTGTAAGTGTGATTCCGCCACCCTTCTTGATTATTCATTCTTATTTCATGACTTATAATGACCTTGGGACATTAATAGTTTCCAACATCCTTTAGTTGCTAGAAGTCTCGACTTCGGTATTTTGATTTGTTAGAAGACAAATAAAGAAAAACATCCTATTTTGGCTAAAATAGCTAAAGATATATTAGTCATTCCTATTACGACTGTGGCATCAGAATCTGCTTTTAGTCTTGGGGGGAGACATTTGAGTCCACATCGTGCCAAATTATATCATAACATATTGGAAGTAATAATGTGCATTCAAAATTGGTTATGGGCTTCTGGGCGAGGTATAAGACTATAAGGATTATTTCTTAATTAATTATTTTCTTTGATTTACATGTTTTAATATTTTTTCTCATCAGGTCTTATTCCTGAACAACTTATAGTTTCTGGAGAGGAACTGATGGGGGAAGTGGAAGAAGACTGAGCCACAAGAGTTGGATTAGTTTGATGCATTAGTTTGTGGCATTTGGATAATTGGATTGTTAGTTTATGGATGAAAAATTGAAACTTTTAATGTATTTGTTTCGTTGTTTGTGGTATTTGGATTGTTAGTTTATGGATGAAATATTGAAACTTTTGATGTATTTGTTTGTGGCATTTGGAACATTGAAACTTTTGAGGTATTTATTTGTAATTTTGTGGTATTTTAGATTGATAGTTCATGGATGAAATATTGAATATTTTGATGTATTTGTAAATTATCTTGTAATTTTTACATTTAGTATGAATGTATGATATATTTATATAATTTATTTGAAATTTTAAAAAAAATAATTTCGGGCCAGGCTTTTTCTGGGCCCGGGCCAAATTTTTTCAGAGCCCGGCTCATTACCACCCTTACTTCAACATTAAAAAAATTTAATATCTAACTAGTTGATAAGAACTTACCGTGAATTACTTGTGTGATTTGCTTTTCCTTTAAGATTTTTTTTTTTATGACAACAAGAATAAGCAAACAAAATGATTATCTCACCGCCGCCCCCCACCCCCACCCCCAAAAAAATAAAAATAAATGACCATGTCTCTCACGTTACCTTTTTTTTACAGGACCAAAAAATCCAAGTTGCATTGCAAATGACCACTGAATCAATCTTCTTTGTTCTTTCAAATACCAAGATTGTCTCAATCTTAAAATTTGGAAAATAAAAAGAAGTTTCAAGATTGCCTATTGCCCAAAATTAAGAAGAGCAAGCGGATCTTATAATATTGGAAAAAGTCATATATTCTATACCAACAAGTCATGTTGATTACAAACTTACCTTAAGTGACTTAAATTTGCCTATTTCTTTCTTGCATTCTTTTGGTCAAAATCTTTTGGCTTACGTGACTTTACAAATTGGATACCAACTTTCTCACATGGCAGAGGTAATCAATGTAATTCCTTCATTACTACGAGTTATTCTTTCTTTTTTCCTATTATTTTATAAATACTAGCATATGACTCGTACTTGCGTTATTTTAGGTATTGATCTTATAAATGCTCCAGATCTTGTCGGTTTAATAGTCTAAATGAGACAGTTGATTTACTTACACTTAATAGTTATGTTTCATTTATTGGTTTTCTCACGTCTTAAATATTATTTTTAATTTACTGTGCAAGAATTAATAGTCAGAGTTTGCATCCAGAAGCATAGTAAATAATAAAAAATTTATGAAATAAACAAAAACTTTTAGAAATAATTCAAAATAAAATAACAAAAAATAGTACATCCGAAATCCAAAAAAAAATGATTAGGTTTTATGGATGGCTGCTATTGAGATTTCTTATTTTAATATGAGATTATATTTGTATTTTGTAATATTTTTATTTTACTTTTATAATTTAATAATAAAAATATTAATTATAGATTAGGTGACTGTAATATCCCAGATTTTCAGGACTATTTTAGAAGATTCCCGGAACGATGTTATAGTCTCGGAGCATGATGATAATGAAGAATAAAAGTTCAAGCGATGTTATATGGGTTGGAATAATAGATTATGAATTTTCATCGCGTCGGAAAACGTGTGGGATCAAAAGTCAGTTACCCGATTTTTAATTATACGAGAAAAGTTTACTGTTTTGACCAAAGAATTAGCAAACGAACTCCGATCGAGTTGATTCTTGAACCATCGGACTCGTTTTTCCAAGACGGACAACTTTTGCGTTAAACTTTTTTCGAAAATCGCGCCAGAAGGGCCTCAAAATTGATAATTTCCGAAAATACCCTTCCTTATGGGGGCATTTTAGTCATTTTCGGTTTTATGATATTTGTGTTATTATTATTGTTTATTATTGTTGTTGTAATCAGCAAAAAAAAAAAAAAGAAAGAGATGCAGAGAGTGGCGTGAAGAGAGAGAGAAAGAGGGGAGCCTTGCGCCGGCGGCCACCGGCCGGCCTCACACCGGCGGACCACCGGCGTCCGGTGCGCCCGGCCCCGGCGCACATGCCGGTGGCCGGCGCCGACTCTAAACCGCCGGGAATGGCGAGAAATGGATAGGGAAGGGCGCGAGTTTGGGTCGTCCGATCCCGGCTCGTCGCTTCGAACCATGAGCCGTGCCACCTACCAAATCGACTTAAATTTGCCTATTTCTTTCTTGCATTCTTTTGGTCAAAATCTTTTGGCTTACGTGACTTTACAAATTGGATACCAACTTTCTCACATGGCAGAGGTAATCAATGTAATTCCTTCATTACTACGAGTTATTCTTTCTTTTTTCCTATTATTTTATAAATACTAGCATATGGCTCGTACTTGCGTTATTTTAGGTATTGATCTTGTAAATGCTCCAGATCTTGTCGGTTTAATAGTCTAAATGAGACAGTTGATTTACTTACACTTAATAGTTATGTTTCATTTATTTGTTTCTCACTTCTTAAATAATATTTTTAATTTACTGTGCAAGAATTAATAGTCAGAGTTTGCATCCAGAAGCATAGTAAATAATAAAAAATTCATGAAATAAACAAAAACTTTTAGAAATAATTCAAAATAAAATAACAAAAAAAAAGTACATCCGAAATCCAAAAAAAAAAAAAATGATTAGGTTTTATGGATGGCTGCTATTGAGATTTCTTATTTTAATATGAGATTATATTTGTATTTTGTAATATTTTTATTTTACTTTTATAATTTAATAATAAAAATATTAATTATAGATTAGGTGACTGTAATATCCCAGATTTTCAGGACTATTTTAGAAGATTCCCGGAACGATGTTATAGTCTCGGAGCATGATGATAATGAAGAATAAAAGTTCAAGCGATGTTATATGGGTTGGAATAATAGATTATGAATTTTCGTCGCGTCGGAAAACGTGTGGGATCAAAAGTCAGTTACCCGATTTTTAATTATACGAGAAAAGTTTACTGTTTTGACCACAAAATTAGCAAACGAACTCCGATCGAGTTGATTCTTGAACCATCGGACTCGTTTTTCCAAGACAGACAACTTTTGCATTAAACTTTTTTCAAAAATCGCGCCAGACGGGCCTCAAAATTGATGATTTTCAAAAATACCCTTCCTTATGGGGGCATTTTAGTCATTTTCGGTTTTATGATATTTGTGTTATTATTATTGTTTATTATTGCTGTTGTAATCAGCAAAAAAAAAAAAAAAAAAAGAAAGATGCAGAGAGTGGCGTGAAGAGAGAGAGAAAGAGGGGAGCCTTGCGCCGGCGGCCACCGGCCGGCCTCACGCCGGCGGACCACCGACGTCCGTGCGCCCGGCCCCGGCGCACATGCCGGTGGCCGGCGCCGACTCTAAGCCACCGGGAACGGCGAGAAATGGATAGGGAAGGCCGCGAGTTTGGATCGTCCGATCCCGGCTCGTCGCTTCGAACCACGAGCCGTGCCACCTACCAAATCGAAACTCTCGAAGAGTAGTACAGGTATGCGGAATCGCTTTCGTCGATCGGCGGCCGGTTGCATGCAAAACGAGGAAATAAGGTTCAGATGAATAGTAACCTGACGTGAACAGTAACTCCGATCGGAATTCCGATCATACCAGCGCGTTCGTATGGCCGATGGGAGTCCGAATATGGCCTCGAAATTTTGGTACGACTCTCCGTTTAGAATTCGTCATTTTAAAGTTTACAGTTTTATATTCGGATGTTTCCAGTAGTTCTGTAGTGTAGCGAATTAGCATAAAATGAATTGGATATATTTTAATATGTTAAAACGATAAATGTGGTAGAATCTGAGGAGTAGCGGATTAGATTTGATCGATCCGGTAGAATTAGCGAGTTTCCGGTAAAACGGAGTTTCTCGCGCGATTGAGCTTAGATGACCGTAGCCTTGGGTGAGATATAAATATGATATTGCGAGGGTAATCGAGTAATTCTGGGTTTGTTCGGAGGGTTTGAGACCTTTCCGTAGCGTTTGCGGAAACTTTTCCGTAAGTTTTGCAACAAACGCGTAAAATGAGAATATGAGTTATCTAGTTAGTTCAGAATAATATAGAAAGGCATATTAGAGTGATGAAGCTTAAACCGTAGAGTCGGTGAGGATTCGTGTATTCCGGGAAAGTTCGGAAGTTCTTATAGATGAGTAGAAAGTTCCGCAAATAGCGGTTCTGACATGTATTGTGATTTGTTTTGACAGATCGGGTCCAGAGTCGGAGTGTCTGCGAAGCTAGGTAAGTAACTCATGAGAGCTTAATGTGTGATTTCGTATCTTGATTTTACATATATACATGTATAGATGATTATTATGTTAGGTAAAACAGAAGATAGTTAAGAAGTAGTTTGAGAAGCAGTTCAAGGTTATGTGTAGCTAAGTGAAACGATCATCGCAGGTATGGCTTTTGGTTATTAGCATAATATGAAGTAAGATGTTTAATGATGTTAATGTCTATGCGTATGTATGAATATACATAAAGGTATGAATCTGTAACGATATGAATTGTGTATGTGAATAAATATGAAAATGTGTAAATATATATGAGTATGTATTCGTATATGCATATGATACTAAGATATGTATAGGTTGGATATGTTCAGTTGATAAAGATGTTATATCATATGTTCCTAGATAGAGAGCCTGAATGATTATGTTTGATCGATAAAGGAAAAGCTATGAGAATTATTAAAGGTATGACATTTGAATTTGGTAATAAGAGGTGTATTCATATGTTTGAAACATATGTTTGTATGTGAGTGTTTGAGTCGTGTTTTGGAATGTTTGTTATGAATGTGCTTATGTATGAGTAGTCACGTGACAAACTTGATGTGTCGTGATATGTATGTATTGTTTGACTGTATACCTTGTGATGTATTGGTTGTTAAGTTTGCGTCATGATTAGTTGTATGATGATTGTATATGTGACTGTGTGTATGTACGTGTATGATGGAGCTCGTTGATTATATGGATAACAAATGCTTATGTGAAATGAGTTAATGTATTCAGAAACTAATGTGTGTTAGATGTTATAAAGCGCGTTTGTTAAGCTGTATTGGTATGCATGTATATGTATAAGAACCTTAGAAATTATTTTTGGCATGTATATAAGAGGGGTGCGCTAAGGTATGTGTAAATGTATATGAATCGCGATTGTTAAGTCATTGTAATGATATTTCAAAGTTAGACTGTTGTGATAAAAGTATAGATATATATACGATTTGCTTCGTATGCTTTGGGCGTTAGCTATTAGATTAGCACA
>SKCR01019258.1:50000-149320 GCA_019454045.1 Zanthoxylum bungeanum
TTTAATAGAGTTTTTTTTAAAAAAAAAAAAAAAGGTTAGTCTTATATGTTTTCTTTTTATAATATAATTCTTATAAAATTATAATATGTATTTTTATTATAATATAATTTTTATTTAATAGATTTATTAATTTAATTTTATGACTTTAATATGAAGCTGCAACATGCTGCGATGAGAAAACTTAAAAATGTTTAACTTTTATAGATATATAGATGAGATATTATAATATATTTTCTTATTATAATAGGTTTCTTTATTTTAATTTTATAATTTAATACTAAATAATTAATTAAATCAATAAGTTTCTTACTTTAATAATAGATTTTTTTTAATTGTAATAGGTTTTTATGCTAATAATTTATTTTTTAAATTTTATAATTTAATATAAAAAATTGTACATATATTTTTATATTATAATTTAATAATAAAAAATTAATTTTAGAGATTAGGTTAATTGTAGATAATTTAATAATATTTTTTATTTTAATAGGATAGTGTAATATATTTTCTTGTTATAATAAAATTCTTATAAAATTATAATATGTTTTTTTTTTAATATAATAGATTCATTAATTTAATTTTACAATTATATATATATATATATATATATATATATATATAATACGTGATTGGTTAATTATCAAAACAATGTTACGGCCTATGTTGGCTGGCAAGTGGCAACCTAGTGTGTGGATGGGCCAACTCTCACGAGGACGAGATCCTTAAAAAAATAGAAATGGTCAACATCCAAAATCAGTGAAATGAGCCCATAAGTATTTACAAATCTGGGTTTCTGCTAACCAAGTAGATGGCGCTTGACCCTCACGACAACGAGGTCCTAAAATGAGGGACTTCGTCACATCCCTAGCGCAAAGAATCCAAGCTGTGGTTCCCTTAAATAGACGACGTGTTGATTTGGACCAACTCAAACTAGATGAGTGTTGGATAGTTAGGACCCATAGTGTCACTATTTGTGCAGATCATGGTGTTGTTGTACAAATTAACTATGTGACAAAAGAGATTGCTCTCTTATCATTTGTGATTAGATCATCAAGATATATAAATGATAGGAGGTCCTTATGATTTGTTCCTAGATTGAGAATGATATGATATAGTATCAGTCCACGAAGGATAAATCATTAAATATTCATAGTCAGGGTATTATCGAGATTGGACATCGATGAATGCGTAAAAGACTAGTATTACACTTATGCGCGTTTGTGAGGGCACAACAGCATAATTCTCATAAATTTGGGTATATGATACTCATGCAAGTGTAATAGAAGGTTATGTTTACCGATGGTACGACAAACAGCTTCGCTCTGGATAGACCCCCTCGGAATTCCATTGGTAGTATGACTATATGTCTATGGAAGTTCGAAATCAGGGTAGGTGTATTTGGTCTTAACCTGAGACTTGCACCGCTAATACTTGCGACAATCAATATACTTTGGTTTTGGTCGTCCAGAGCTTTAACAGGTTCTGTGTACGCCTCTGCTGGGTATTTTGAGAATCGTAGTGAATTTGGTGTGATGTCAAGACGGAAGTATCACTCCAGTCATAGTGGAGATGATGATCGCGCAGGGATACAGAACTGATTCTCTAAAAAGGTTGCAACCGTCGGGATAATATGACTTGGTCATGATTATCCGATAATAAAGAGACTAGTTGCTTGTCATCCGATATAGGCTTCGTACGGGAAAGACATTGTACCAGCCCCAGGCCTTGCATGTGATCATCCGATACTTGATCGAAATACGCAATACTACGTATACTACGCCTGATACAGATCTTATATTCCTGTAAGGATATTTCTGGAGAATTGGAAAGGCATGGCGCTTTGCTAGAAGCCAACCTTATCTTGTAAATCGATAAAACGTAGTACTTGGTACGTACGTGTTCGGATAGTCCGACGACCAGATTTACTGTCAATATATCTGGGGATCTCATGAGTCGCTTCCCGAAGATTCACCGATGACGTATGACTCGCACTTTAATTAATCTGGGATTAATTAGAAGAGAGAGAAAATTAATCTGGGATTAATCGCGGAGACATTTTATCTGAGATAAAATATCATTTAAAGAGAGATAACCATAATTTGGAATTAATCGGTAAATTAATATATTCGATATATTAAACGAAATTAGATTTCGACACGGAATTAAAATTGGATTTTAACTCGGGCGAACGAATTAATTTAGAATTAATTCGTTAGCGATGTGAATAGTAATTATATTTGGCATGATTATTTAATTAAATTAGATTTAATTACGACACAACAGAAAATTCGTTAATTTGGAATTAGGGAACCCGAGCCCGAGATTATTTACGAGCGCATTCGCATTTCGAATTCGAGTACGGTATGCAAGTCAAATCAAACGTCAAATCATTAGTCGCATCAAGTGTCAAATCGCTAGTCACTTCAAGCGTCACATCACTCAAATCACTTATCACTTTGAGTGATGTGACTTGACCACTTGATGGATGTAACTGATGGGAGTTGATGGCAAGCATTTAAGGCTTGACTTTTTGAAAGCCAAATTCATTGTAAATGAATTTGAAATTCACATTTGTGTATAAGATACACAAATTGGAATTTCAACAATAATCTCTTCTCTCTTTTTCATCTCTCTCTCTTTCCTTTTCTTTCTTCATTCACGCCCAAAGTGGGCTGCTGGTATGCTCACTGCCGTGAGCAGTAAGAGAAGAAATAGAATGATTTTATTGCAAAATCAAGGTGCTAGCACACTCCGGAGTCGTCCGTAGGTGATAATTTAAATTATATTTATGACTTTATTTATATGATCTCATCTAAGTAAACTTATATGTGCGTCTCTATAATTCTATATGCTCATACCATTGCTTATAATAACTTATTCTTATCTATATGCATATCTAGTTACACTTACTTCATTCTTCTATACTCATCTTTATATATAACTTTATACTTGTTTCATGTATATACTTGTGGTGACACAGGAAAACCTGGGCGACACATGCTGTTCCGGGCTCGCGGCCCGGTTGGGAGTACGAAGTAGCCACGGGGGACTAAACCGGAGAATGATTGAGTCGCCACCCGGTGTGAACCGGGAAAATGAGATTTAAGGCCGCACTCACCCCTCGCAAGTGAAGACCTCAAACCGTTGGGTTCGGAATGGTCCCTTACTTATGTCACTTGTAATGAAATGATTTATGTAATAATTTAATCAAGCCTAAGTAACACTTATTCCCAGGGTATCATGCTTCTAAGTTCTTATGCGCAAAAGATAAAGTTTACATCTAAATATTCATGAAATCAAATCCTATTACCAAGTTAGTATGCTTAAAAGGTAAGTCTTTTTCAATAGCAAACATATTACATCATAAGAATTCAATATTCATGCAAACATAAACGCAAGACAACCATAACAATATTGGCATGCAATATAAATGAAATCAAAATAACGGCGAACATATCATGTTATAAGCGCATTATAAAAGCATATGAAATAAGGTTAAAATAACCTCATAACAAACGGAGTCAAAACAAGCGCATGACATGAAGGGATAAAAGATGCAAATTCAAATACGCGAAAGAGGAACAATTAAAGATGCATCTATACATCAAAGATAAACGTGCCATGATGTAATGCCAAAGAATGTGGCTAATATGAGTGAAAGAAAGGAATACCAAGAATGAGAGAAGTGCAATGTGTGCCTATACTCATGTGACTACTATAAATTTTCAATTAAGCATGTTATATGAATGAATAATATAGAAAAGAAAGCACGGCAGAACATTACATAATAAACAGAAATAAAATGCATGACTAGAATGATATTTTACAAAACAGCGATAAATCGCGTAATAAATAGCGCGGCAAAACATCGTGGTAAGGTAGCATTAAGGTATTTTCCCTCGAATAGAGGACCTTTAATCCACCCTAGTTAAGCCCATACGCATGCATGCATAATAACGTGCAACAAATAAAAATGCATGAACAAGATGGTGTTTTGTGAAAAACAGCGATAAATCGCGTAATAAACAGCGCGGCAAAATATCGTGGTAAGGTAGCCTTAAGGCGTTTTCCCTCGAATAGAGGACCTTTAATCCACCCTAGTTAAGCCCATGCGCATGCATGCATAATAACGTGCAACAAATAAAGATGCATGAATGAAATGATAACGTTCGACTGATAAATAAATAACACATAACGAAAAGTAAATAACAAAGCGCGGCGAAGCATCGTGGTAAAGGATTTTAACCTCTTCAATTAGAGGACCTTGCACTGCACTTAATAAGCCCATGCGCACACAACAACGCATATATATGAAACAAAAGTGAATACAAATATATCAGATTTCGTATACCCGATTGAACATGTCTTACATCCAATCGAATACAAATCGTCCGGCGCGGCGAAGCATCGTGGAAAAGTATTTTAACCCCTTCAATTAGAGGACCTTTCATCACACTCACTAAGTGTTGGTTATTATCTAGGTCCCAAGATCAAACAAAACATGAAAATAATGTGTGAACACATCAACGGAGGTAGCGGAATACTCACATCGATCGGTTGAGTCGATTTGGAGACGAATCAAGGCCAAAATGCTCACTATTTTAGGCGTGAACTGCAGCAGTCCACTGTCCCAAAACAGAATTTTGAGATGACAAACGGAGCTCCAAGCCTCGTCCGACGGATCCCGGCTCATGGGCGAACCTCCCTACCACCTTTGCAAAACTCGTAAGTGTGCTAGCACTTGATTTCTCACCATGAAAAACCACTCTTTGCTTCCCATTATTCACGCTAAAATGGTTCCAAACCAGTGAAGAAAATCAGTTTGGGCGTGAGCATTAGGAGAGAAATGAGAGAGATGAAATTGTGTTTTGTTAATTTGATTTGCATTTGAAGTATATCTTATATACTTGTGTGAAATCAAATGAATTTCACTTGAATTTGCATTTAAAAAGTCAAACAATAAAGGCAAACACTATGCACATCATGTCCATCACTATTCACATCAACTTTATTAAAGTGACATGTTGTCAAGTTACATCACTCAAAGTGACAAGTGATTTGACGCTTGATGCGACTAATGATTTGACGCTTGATGCGACTTGCGACGCCGCACTCAAATTCGAAATACGAATGCGCTCGCAATCACACTCGGGCTCGGGTTCGCTAATTCCAAATTAATGATTTTTCCGTCACGTCGTAATTAAATGATTACGCCTAGCGAATTCACTATTCACGTCGCTAACGAATTAATTCTAAATTAATTCGTTCGCCCGAATTAAAATCTAATTTTAATTCCGCGTCGAAATCTAATTTCGTTTAATATATCGAATATATTAATTTACCGATTAATTCCAAATTAATCGTTATCTCTCTCTAGACGATATTTTATCCTAGATAAAATATCTCCGTAATTAATTACCTAGATTAATTTTCTTCTCTTCTATATAATCCCAGATTATTCAAGAGTGCGAGTTATGCGTCATCGGTGGATTATCGGGAAGCGACCCATGAGATCCCCGGATAAGTTGGCAGTAAATACGGTCGTCGGAGTATCCGAATCACGTACGTACCAAGTACTACGTTCTACCGATTTACGAGACAAGGTCGACTCCTAGCAAAGCACCAAGTCTACCCAATTCTCCGGACATATGCAATTAAGAATATTAAGATCTGTATCAAGCGTAGTATACCATTGTATTGTGTGTATCGGCCCAGTATCGGATAGTCACGTGCTAGGGCTGGGGCTGGATAAGTGTCTACCCCGTCCGAAGCACATATCGGATGTCTGGTAACATAGTCTCTATGATCGGATATTCATGACCTGGTCACAATATCCCGATTGGTTGCGCAACACTCAAGAGCACTAGTACCGTATCCTGCGTGACATCATCTCCACTATGACTGAAGTGATACTTCCGTCTTGACATCACACCCAATACACTACGACTCTCTGATAAACCCAGAAGTGGTGTACGCAGAACCGGTTAAAGCCATGTACCACCAAGACCAAAGTCTATCGATTATCGTAAGTATTAGCGATGTAAGTCTCAGGTTAAGACTATACACACCTACCTTGATTTCGGCCTCCCATAGACACATAGTCATAATACCAATGGGATTCCGAGGGGTCTATCCAGAGCGAAGCTGTTTCCCGTACCATCGGTGAAACACGACCTCCTATCGCACTTGCATAAGTATCCTATACTTATATATATGAGAACTATGCCGTTGTGCCCTCACAACTCACACAAGTGCAATACTAGCCTAATCCGCATTATCGATGTCCAGTATCTATAATACTCCGGCTAGGGATATTTAATGATTAATCCTTCGGGGACTGATACTGTCTCATATCATTCTCAGTCCAGGAACTAATCATAGGGACCTCTCTTCATTTATATATCTATGGTGATCTAATCACAAATGATGAGAGTGCAATTTCCTTGTCACATAGTTAATTTGCTACAACAACACAATGATCTGTGCAAATAGTGACGCTATGGGTCATTTTGTCCAACAATCTCCCACTTGGCACATAGCCAGTCACTCAAGTGTCCCACACCCGAACTATGTAAGTTTCACTCAAATTAATGAGGAAAAGTTTTCGTCAGCAGATTTGTTTGATTATCGTTTGACGCGATTTATACGATCATCACATCGCCACGATGTATGATCCGAACGAATCAGATGATATAGAAGTGTATATCTGGATCATCGATGAGACCTTTAATTCCTTAGCCTGTGCTGACGCCTAGGTCAGCTGCTAACAGAACTATATCTAATCTAATTAGATTTATTTTCTATCCAAATGGCTTCTTTTGCTGCCTCAGCTGCAGCAATAATCCGCATTTGTTGTTTATTCGGGAACAGTTATCTTGCTTGGAAGATTTCCAGCTCACTGTCCCGTTATTCAAACTTTATAGTACCACAATATTTAATTGCTTGGAAACTTGCAGCGGTGATCCCAGTCACTTCAAGTTCTCATTCTCCATAGTTTAAGACAACATCTTTAGTTCTCTCAGATACTAACAGATGTTCTTAATCTTTAATCCAGTGACTATCACTTGGATTGACCTGATCGTGACTCCATATGCTCGAAGCGTATGAGACACCCTATCAAGTACATTTTAAATGTACAATTTCCCAGAGAGTGTTAACAACTCCAAATCTATCCCAGTAGATCTTTATTTCTTGAATAAAGGTTGTTACTCCCCAGAATTCTACGGAGAATTTCTATTGAAAGAATATCTATGAAAGCCAAGCGTTCACCAATTGCTATATGGAATTTAACACTGTCAGTGCGCTCTCCCACTAACCTCCTTATATACACAAGAATTATTTCGTTTTGAGTAAAATCATAAACCATTATGATTTTTTCAAAACGACAGTTCCAAGAACCTTATGCTTGTATTAATCCAAACATGGATCGAATAACCCGCAAACCTTGTTTGTCGGTTATACAAAATCGTCAGAATGTTATAAACATTCTCCAAAAGGTTTCCTTTTCAGGAAAGCGATTTTGATTTGTAACTGACACATTTCATAAATGAAATATACAGTTATCTTCAAGCATCTTCAAAATGGATTTACCATGGCAACAGGTAAAAGGTTGAACCGTTATTAACACAATGTTGATAACGATACCTTTCCGTCAAAAGCCCAGCTTTGTACGTTGGTATGTTGCCTTCCATGTATGTCTTCCTTGAAGACGTTTAATGCACCAATAGGCACAATGCATTGTGGTACAACAACTAGTATCCAAAATAGTTATTATACATGGAATCCATTTCGGACTCATGGCACTTTGCCATAACAGGGAGTCGATACCTCGTATCACTTCCTCAAAACGTAGTCGGATGGTACACCTCCATAAGATTGACATCTTTATGGGGTGAGATCAGAAACCCATACCCTAGGTTGTTTTCTGACTCTATCCGATCTACTAGTTTCTTGTGTATTTGAAGATTAATGGTATAGATTCATCATAGATGAACTATTTGTGTTCCATTAAGGACTTCGTGCCTTGAACAATATTACTCTGATTTTCATCGAGTATCACTATCCTCCCACTGACCACTGCATATCGGTATTCCTCTCAGGAAAAACCGCATGGTGAGCAACAATCACATTGTTCTTATGTGAGATTTACAAGTACTATACTTAAGGTTTCCCTTAGGATAACCTATATTGACACTTATCCAATTTGGGTCTTTTAGTTTGGTATCATCCAAACGTTATGCCTGGCATACCAAATTATCAGGAATGAGAAACCCGTTTCTTTCCTGTTCATATCCTATATGATATCTGTCAAACATATTTATATGGAACCTTATTCTAAATAAGTTTTTCACTGTTAATACATATCCTATTGAAGGAAACAGTAGCTCAGAGCGACTCGTGAAAAACCTTATCATGTCCAACAAAATTCTGTTTTAGTTCGGACACACCGTCTAACTGACGTGTCTCGGGAGGAGTCCTCATATGAAAGAATACCGTACTCTTTCATTTACGTATGAAACTTACTGCTTAAGTATTTTCCATTACGGTCTAATCATGGCGGAATAATACTATAGCCGATCTGTTTATTTACTTCGTGTCGAAACTTCAAAAGTTTCCGATCTGTGTTCTTCAAAAGAAACACAAACCACAACGTGATGCCACATCCGTTAAGGTCACGAAATATTCATGTTCACATCTAGCCTAGCTAGATATGGGCCCACTTACTTCACCATGAATAGGGCTAACAGATCGGTGGCCCTTTTTCTATTACCAAGTAAATAGTATTTTAGGTATTTTACCTAATAAACTAGATTCGCAGACCTTATTTGAATAGTCAAATCAGTCCTAGTACCCACTCTTCAAAAGTGTGGATATACGAGTCTTGTTTAATTGTGTCCTAGACAACAATGCCACAAATAAGTCTCTATTGATCAAATCAATTTGAGCTATTTATTTGTCATTTTATATGTTTGAGATTTTATTTATATTCAAAATATAAATTCTGTTATTTACATCTAATGTATTTATCTCAGTATCATCTTTATATAATGAAACACTTAGTGTTCTAGAATATAAAGGTTTTATCCGTATCGGATTAAACACTGATATAGAGATAATGTCTCTAGTCAAACTAGTTACATCATAATATTTCCTAATTTAAGTACATACCCAAAGGGTAGTTCCTAAACTTAGGTATCTACGGTCGAAACAGCGACTTTCGTCCCGTTTCCGATTCGCAGAGAAATCTCGGCTTGAAGTCAGTATCCAGCTCATAGCGGATTCTGAACATCAATACATATATTTTATGTACCACACTAAGTATTTAAAATCCAATTTCAATACTAGTAGTGAATATAACTTTGACAAATTTTTAAAGTTAGAGCCTCGCCCTTTCTTTAATTCCTTCGTGTCTTCCATATCCAAATGGTAGTCACTTTGGGATATGTCAATTATCTTTTCAATATTTGACAAACCTTTGGCCAAGCCTTGGGTTTTAGAATATCGAAATGATGTGCACCTTGTGCAACTTGCCCAATTGCAAACTTTGACTTTAAAATAGATTTATTGTCAAGTATATTAAATTAAGCACTAAAGTCATCATCACATAAATCTTCCAAAGATTTTATGCTCTACTCATTTGCTTAATTATGGGCCTAGATATAACAAGTTATTTTATCCAATAAAGTAACCTATTATTAATTCCCAATGAAAATTAAATCATTTAAATATTCAACTTTTAAATCTTTTCTTGATTTTAATAGTCTAACTATTTAATCAATTTTAATAAAGGTACTATTTATTATAATGATTACAATAATCCAATTATTTAATCAACTATAATCTTAATATTGATTACTATAATCCAATTATAAAATCAACTATCATTTTAATTCAATTATATTGATTACTATAATCCAATTATAAAATCAACTATATATCGAATGAGTTTGTATATAGTCCAACTATATATATTTTTAAAACAACATAAAATATTAGTCCAACTAATACTTTTGATTAATATGACGAGTAAAATATAGATGAGCGCGTTTAGCGAGTATTCTAACGAATGTTGCAAATTCAATACTTGCCTCCCACTATTTTTCGTCGAGCCTCTAACCCTCTGTCGAGTACTCGGGAAACTGTGTTTCCTAGTGGGCTAGGATCCCGTTAAATGTCACACAATCTTGACTTTGGCCAACAAATTGTATGATAATTAACTAGGTAGATCTCGAAGATCAATTGGATCTCATCCAACTCCTAGATCCAGTAGGTGGACATCCAAGTCCCAAACATATATCTAATATATGCCTATATATCGAATATATTGTTGGACAAAATGACCCATAGCGTCACTATTTGCACAGATCATTGTGTTGTTGTAGCAAATTGACTATGTGATAAGGAAATTGCACTCTCATCATTTGTGATTAGATCACCATAGATATATAAATGAAGAGAGGTCCCTATGATTAGTTCCTGGATTGAGAATGATATGAGACAGTATCAATCCCCGAAGGTTAATCATTGAATATCCCTAGCCGGAGTATTATCGAGACTGGACATCGATAATGTGGAATAGGCTAGTATTGCACTTGTGTGCGTTGTGAGGGCACAACGGCATAGTTCTCATATATATAAGTGTTGGATACTTATGCAAGTGCGATAGGAGGTCGTGTTTCACCGATGGTACGGGAAACAGCTTCGCTCTGGATAGACCCCTCGGAATCCCATTGGTATTATGACTATGTGTCTATGGGAGGCCGAAATCAAGGTAGGTGTATATAGTCTTAACCTGAGACTTACATCGCTAATACTTGCGATAATCGGTAGACTTTGGTCTTGGTGGTACATGGCTTTAACCGGTTCTGCGTACACCACTTCTGGGTTTATCAGAGAGTCGTAGTGTATTGGGTGTGATGTCAAGACGGAAGTATCACTTCAGTCATAGTGGAGATGATGTCACGTAGGATACGGTACTAGTGCTCTTGAGTGATGCGCATCCAATCGAGATATTGTGACCAGGTCATGAATATCCGATTATAGAGACTATGTTACCAGACATCCGACATGTGTTTCGGACGGGGCAGACACTTATCCAGCCCCAGCCCTAGCACGTGACTATCCGATACTGGGCCGATATACACTATACAATAGTATACTACGCTTGATACAGATCTTAATATTCTTAAATGGATATGTCCAGAGAATTGGGTAGACTTGGTGCTTTGCTAGGAGTCGACCTTGTCTCGTAAATCGGTAGAACGTAGTACTTGGTACGTACGTAATTCGGATACTCCGACGACCGTATTTACTACCAACTTATCCGGGGATCTCATGGGTCGCTTCCCGATAATCCACCGATGACGCATAACTCGCACTCTTGAATAATCTGGGATTATATAGAAGAGAGAGAAAATTAATCTAGGATTAATTACGGAGATATTTTATCTAGGATAAAATATCGTCTAGAGAGAGATAACGATTAATTGGAATTAATCGGTAAATTAATATATTCGATATATTAAATGAAATTAGATTTCAACGCGGAATTAAAATTGGATTTTAATTCGGGCGAACGAATTAATTTAGAATTAATTCGTTAGCGACGTGAATAGTGAATTCGCTAGGCGTAATCATTTAATTACGACGCGACGAAAAAATCGTTAATTTGGAATTAGCGAACCCGAGCCCGAGTGTGATTGCGAGCGCATTCGTATTTCGAATTCGAGTGCGGCGTCGCAAGTCGCATCAAGCGTCAAATCATTAGTCGCATCAAGCGTCAAATCACTTGTCACTTTGAGTGATGTGACTTGATAACATGTCACTTTAATAAAGTTGATGTGAATAGTGATGGACATGATGTGCATAGTGTTTGCTTTATTGTTTGACCTTTTAAATGCAAATTCAAGTGAAATTCATTTGAATTTCACACAAGTATATAAGATATACTTCAAATGCAAATCAAATAAACAAAAACACAACTTTCATCTCTCTCATTTCTCTCTACATGCTCACGCCCAAACTGAATTTTCTTCACTGGTTTGGAACCAGAAATGGCGTGAATAAAGGGAGGCCAAGAGTGGTTTTTCATGGTGAAAATCCAAGTGCTAGCACACTTACGAGGCTTGCGAAGGTGGTAGGGAGGTTCACCCATGAGCCGGGATCCGTTCGATGAAGCTTGGAGCTCCGTTTCACAACTCAAAATTATGTTTTGGAGGCAGTGAACTACATCATTTTGGCGACCTTGGCAGTGAGCTTTTTGGCTTCGTTCGTCTTCAAATCGACTCAACCAACCGATGTAGTATTTCGCTATCTTCGTTGGTGTGTTCACACATGTATTTCATGTTTGTTGATCTTGGGACCTAGATACAACACCAACATATATACCCTAACCTTTTTCCTCTGAATCAACTAGGCCTTGACTTTGGCACAACAAACCTAGTGATCCCAGTCAAGCGCGGACCCATTGACATGGAAGCTTCGTAATCAATGTCAATGGACAAGAAGTGGTCTTGACTTTGGCCAACAAACCACAACTTGGACACGACACCGATATGGAACAAAGCCTCGTGATTAAAACACATCTTCGACGGACAAGGGCTTGACTTTGGCCAACAACCCCTGCCAATCTCGGATCTTGAGCAAGAATCACTCAATGGAAGGAAAAGACGCATGATATTTAATTAGGGATTTTCGCGTGCAAATTGGCTACCAATTTATTATCTTTGTTAAGGTCTCATCATCATACACCCTAAACATGCATTCTAAATACATAATAAAGCGATTATGAAAATAAATAATAATGATATGCGGATGGATACTTAATACATTGATCCTAGATCAAATCTCTCATTTTCTCACTCAAGCTAGCACTTGTATTACTTCTTCTACCCGTTACACTACACTTCTAAAGAAACCTCATTTACATGGAGGGGAATAGGTGAGAAGAGAATACAAAGAGAATGAAGGTGATAAGGCTGGACACTCAGGTCCAATTTAATAAATCGAATTTATTACAACAATTTCTAAAATGCCCACCCATATAATATCCATCCGATATACATTATTCATTCAACACAACCACGTATTCACACAAAAGCATGCTATCAATCAATCTAATCAAATTAATTAATCTGATAATTAAGTGATCATCCAATGTTCAAACAACGATTTGATTTTGCTCGAGTCAAACTCGTTTTTGCGATTAAGTACTCAAAGTACGAATTCTTGAATTAAATTAAACTACATCATTAAATCAAATTTAACATGTATTTAATACTAATTCACTATTCAATTCCAAATTAAATATTACACTTTTATTTAATAAACCCTTTTCGACTTAAATTCCAATTTAATTAATCGCTACGGGTCTCAAAGCCCCGAATGACGTCCAACGTCAATTCAATTCAAGTCCAATGGGCTTTCAATTAATTTCTTTAAGGCATGGGCTTCGGCAACCAAAGCCCAATCAAGGAGTAACCCCATAAGCCTAGAAATCAATTTAGGCCCATTAGGCCCGATTGAACTTTAAAGGTTCATTAAGTCGCATTTGGGCTTAACGGAAGTGGTTTTGGGCCCAATTGGATCCAATCCATTTGGCCTAAACCCACTTGATAAAATCAAGCCCAATAAGCCCAATTACAACATTACAGTAAAGTCCAATTTCCAAAATTAGGCCCAATTAATTAAATATACAAAATCCAATTTCATATTCAATTAACCTAAAGTGCATTTCATGATTAATCAACCAAATCAATATTTCCAAAACATGAAATTAGTCCAATTAATCATGTTCATTATTATCATCACATGTCCAACACATTAATGAAAATCAAACCCACATTACATGCTTCTAAGTCTCGGCCAAGAAGGTAATTTTGTCCGATTTGAATTCAATCCGATTAATTACACAATCGACAACGTATTAACTTCCCGAATGATTTCATACACATTCAATGTTCATAAAATCAAAAATCCAAGACATTAAAGGGCATACACATTCGGCCAACACAAGCAATTTGGGATTTTGTTCAATTCAAAATTCAATCTAATTGACTTCAAATTAACATCATCCAACATCATTACAACCCATCCAATGAATCAAAATGAAAAAATTCCAAATTTCCAAACATGCTTGAAGATTCGGCCAACATGAATAAATTGGGGAAAATTATTCCGAATTAATTTTCTTGAAATTGATCCAATCCAACTTCAATTAAAGATCATTTAAACATTCTCAATCAATCAATTTAACCAAATCATGCTCAAAATCAAAATACCCAATTTTAAGCCCTACATTTTCATGCTTGAACCAATAGCTCTTGATGCCATTGTTGGTTATTATCTAGGTCCCAACATCAAACAAGACATGAAAACAATATGTGAACACATCATGGAGGTAGCGGAATACTCACATCGATCGGTTGAGTCGATTTGGAGACGAATCAAGGCCAAAATGCTCACTATTTTAGGCGTGAACTGCAGCAGTCCACTGTCTCCAAAAACGGAATTTTGAGATGACAAACGAAGCTCCAAGCCTCGTCCGACAGATCCCGGCTCATGGGCGAACCTCCCTACCACCTTCGCAAGACTCGTAAGTGTGCTAGCACTTGATTTCTCACCATGAAAAACCACTCTTTGCTTCCCATTATTCACGCCAAAATGGTTCCCAAACCAGTGAAGAAAATCAGTTTGGGCGTGAGCATTAGGAGAGAAATGAGAGAGATGAAATTGTGTTTTGTTAATTTGATTTGCATTTGAAGTATATCTTATATACTTGTGTGAAATTCAAATGAATTTCACTTGAATTTGCATTTAAAAAGTCAAACAATAAAGGCAAAAACTATGCACATCATGTCCATCACTATTCATATCAACTTTATTAAAGTGACATGTTGTCAAGTCACATCACTCAAAGTGACAAGTGATTTGACGCTTGATGCGACTAATGATTTGACGCTTGATGCGACTAAGGATTTGACGCTTGATGCGACTTGCGACGCCGCACTCGAATTCGAAATACGAATGCGCTCGCAATCACGCTCGGGCTCGGGTTCACTAATTCCAAATTAATGATTTTGCCGTCGCGTCGTAATTAAATGATTACGCCTAGCGAATTCACTATTCACGTCGCTAACGAATTAATTCTAAATTAATTCGTTCGCCCGAATTAAAATCTAATTTTAATTCCGCGTCGAAATCTAATTTCGTTAAATATATCGAATATATTAATTTACGATTAATTCCAAATTAATCGTTATCTCTCTCTAGACGATATTTTATCCTAGATAAAATATCTCTGTAATTAATCCTAGATTAATTTTCTCTCTCTTCTATATAATCCCAGATTATTCAAGAATGTGAGTTATGCGTCATCGGTGGATTATCGGGAAGCGACCCATGAGATCTCCGGATAAGTTGGCAGTAAATACGGTCGTCGGAGTATCCGAATCACGTACGTACCAAGTACTACGTTCTACCGATTTACGAGACAAGGTCGACTCCTAGCAAAGCACCAAGTCTACCCAATTCTCCGGACATATGCAATTAAGAATATTAAGATCTGTGTCAAGCGTAGTATACCATTGTATTGTGTGTATCGGCCCAGTATCGGATAGTCACGTGTTAGGGCTGGGGCTGGATAAGTGTCTACCCCGTCCGAAGCACATATCGGATGTCTGGTAACATAGTCTCTATGATCGGATATTCATGACCTGGTCACAATATCCCGATGGTTGCGCAACCACTCAAGAGCACTAGTACCGTATCCTGCGTGACATCATCTCCACTATGACTGAAGTGATACTTCCGTCTTGACATCACACCCAATACACTACGACTCTTTGATAAACCCAGAAGTGGTGTACGCAGAACCGGTTAAAGCCCTGTACCACCAAGACCAAAGTCTATCGATTATCGTAAGTATTAGCGATGTAAGTCTCAGGTTAAGACTATACACACCTACCTTGATTTCGGCCTCCCATAGACACATAGTCATAATACCAATGAGATTCCGAGGGGTCTATCCAGAGCGAAGCTGTTTCCCGTACCATCGGTGAAACACGACCTCCTTTCGCACTTCATAAGTATCATATACTTATATATATGAGAACTATGCCGTTGTGCCCTCACAACGCACACAAGTGCAATACTAGCCTATTCCGCATTATCGATGTCCAGTCTCGATAATACTCTGGCTAGGATATTTAATGATTAATCCTTCGGGGAGTGATACTGTCTCATATCATTCTCAGTCCAGGAACTAACATAGGGACCTCTCTTCATTTATATATCTATGGTGATCTAATCAAAATGATGAGAGTGCAATTTCCTTGTCACATAGTTAATTTGCTACAACAACACAATGATCTGTGCAAATAGTGACGCTATGGGTCATTTTGTCCAACACTAAGCCCATGCGCTTATCTCAATGCATATATATGAAACAAAAAGGTAAATGTAAAAAATATCGGATTTTGTATACCCGATTGAACATATCTCACATCCAATCGAATATACATTGACCGGCGCGGCGAAGCATCGTGGTAAAGGATTTTAACCCCTTCAATTGGAGGACCTTTCATCACACTTACTAAGCCCATGCGCTCGATCATATCATTATACGAACAAATAATATGCGGAAATTAAATAACGAATGATAAACACATCAAAACAACATAAAACAAAATATGCATCGTTTGCTCAAGTGGTACGTGGAGTTGTATCCCGAGTGCAGATCATACTACCGTCCATTCGGAAAATCGGCTATGAAATTTACGTCCGGGTTTCCATCCTATATACCACGAGAGGCGACACATTTTTCATTTTAATTTTACGTCCGGGTTTCCATCCTATATACCACGAGAGGCGACACATTTTTCATTTTAATCAAGGGCCACGATCATGCATCAATCCATAGTACATGTATATTTATCTACTCAAGGGCCACAACACGTATTTTAACATAATAATCATGCGAATAAAGCTCGATAAATAATAAAAAATAAAATAGAAAAAAATTAGTGTGAGAAGTACCCTCAGGTCTAACCGCTTAAGTCGTCTTCGGACTTGCGTTTCACGGAGGTCGGAAGAGGTAAGAGCTCCTTACTCTTCCGGTTCACTAGCTTAGCGTCTTAACTCGTCGTTCCACTGTTTTTATCGCTGTTTAGGCTTCGTTTTGCTGCAGTTTTGGATGCGTTTTCTGCTCACTGTTTCAGGTCACGGTTTTGGGGTTTATGTGGACTGTTTTGAGCGTTTTTTAATGGCTTTAAGTGCAGTTTTTTGTGATATCTTAAGGGTTAAAAGTGCAGTTTTTTTATGCAGTTTTTAGTGTTTTTAGGGCTGTTTTAGGGTGATTTGCTCACTGTTTTAGGGGTGTATTTTCGGTAATATGGGGTGTTTGGACTGCTGTGATTTTCGGTGGTTTAAGGCTATATGGGGCTGTGAATTTTCGGCAATACAGTGGCTGAAGAGGGACTGGTGTTCGGTGGTTTAAGGGGTGCAGGGGGCTGCTGTGTTCGGTGTTTTTAGAGAGGTGTATGGGGCTGTTTTAGATGTAATTTCGATGGTGATTTTCAGGGGAATATGCGGCGGTTTACAGGGTGGTTCCTAGGGGAATATGCGACAATATGAAGGGCTTGGAGGGGGTCAGTGGCTCGGCAGTGGAGGGAGGAGGAGGAGGAGAGAATTTTTTCTTGTTTGTTGGTTGGTGTTTAGGCGTGAACTAGGGCTTCTTTTTTTGTTGTTTTCGTGAATGGAGAGAGGCTTTTTCTTGCTGTTTTGTGTGTGAATCCAAGGGGGGGAAAGTGTTGGAATTGGTTTGTTTTTATAGGAAAAGGCTAGGGTTGACAAGGGAAAGGATTTTGTGCATTCAATGAGGATTTGATTTAGTTTTAAACAAGAAAACCAAAGATTGAGGGGGGACAAACTTGGCTCAAATTAGGAAGTTATGATATTTAATTTGTATTGTTTAGGCATGATATTTTTAGTTAGGTATCTAATATTTTGATTATGAATATAATTTATTGATTTATTTAATTAGGTATGATTTTATTTTATGTTTATTTTAATTGATATATGATTTAATTAATATTTTATTTAATTTGATATATGATTTAATTAATATTTTATTTAATTCGGATGTCTTTTAAGGGCCTTGGGCGTGGGACTTTGGTTGGGGGCGTGTGGGCCTTTGGTTGGTGGGTTTGGTTTGTGTGGGCTAGGTGTGGGGCTAGCAGGGGTTTTAGGTCAAGGTCAAGGGGCTTGCGGGGATCTTGGGCCAAGGTTAGGTGATGTGAGTGTTTTGGGCCGGGAATATTTTTAAAACAGAAATCAAACGAGTTACCCGAAGCTAAACTAGTGAACTTAATCCGCCAATGAGTCAGTTCTTGACTCTTCCCTTCCGATGTCCGTTTCTCGCGGCTTTCGCAACTTAAAAGGTAGTGCCTCCAACTGAGACTCATCATCGGATTTCACATGCAAAAATGCAATGCCTACAGTCGCCCCCACTTTGATGGGATTTATGCAGTGTGTGACTTTGAACAATCCTATCAAAGTTATGCAATGCATTTTCACTTACCTGGCTCGCCAGCTGCCACCTGACTTGCCTGCTGCTCCGTCGAGATGATGATGCAGTGGATCTCGATCCTGGGATGCATCCCAATAACTACAACCGACAACGGTGGTACCTCGACCCTGGAACGCATCCCGATACCGCTGGAAATGAGGGTCTCGCCCTCGAACAGATGACGTAGTGAGCCATCGACCCTGGGACGCATCTCGGAACTACGACTGAGATGCAGTGGGCCCTCGACCCTGGGACGCATCCCGGAACTGCAACTAACAACAGGGGCACCTCGACCCTGGGACGCATCCCAAAACTGCTGAGGATGTGGGCCTCGCCCTCAAGCTGATATGGGCCTCGCCCTTGAACTGATATGGTGTGGGGCCTCACCCCCAAGCCGATATGGGCCTCGCCCCCTGGGATTCAACCCCAAAACTGAAACTGCTCTGACGTTGTTTGGCTCATTTCTGCTACTTTCTCCTTTCCTTGAACCTGCGAACACAAAACAAGAACAAACACGAAGGGAATGCAATGTTACGTGTATGCATGGATGATTTTCTTATTCCGTTGGGTTAGGTCTTCTGCCAATTCCTGTGGTGACTGCTCGGTCTTTTCTCCCTCAGGCAAAGTACTGCTTCAATCTGTCTACGTTGATTGGTTCGGTGAACTCGTTTCCTTCCAAGTCTGATAGCCTCACTACTCCATTTCTCATTACTTTCTGCATTATGTAAGGCCCTTCCCAGTTAGGTCTGAACTTTCCTCTTGGATCTGTTTTCGATGGCCTTGATTGCTTAAGTACCAAATCACCATTTCTGATCTTGGTGGGGCGTACTTTCTTGTTGAATGCCCGGGCTAGTCTCGTCTGATACAACAGCATGAGATACAAAGACTTCATTCTCTTCTCATCCAACAGTGCTAACGGATCAAACCTCTGTGCGGCCCATTCTGGTTCTGGTAACTCTGTTTCTGCTAATACCCTCATAGACTGTATCTTAACTTCCACTGGCAGCACTACTTCCATTCCATAGACCAAAGAATAAGGTGTGGCTCTGTTGCTGTTCTTACTGATGTTCTGTACCCCCACAAAGCATATGGTAGTTCTCAGCCCAATCTCGGCAGTTTTCTGTCATCTTAGCTAAAATCGTCTTGATAGTCTTGTTGGCTGCCTCCACTGCCCCATTTGCCTGCGGCCTGTACGGTGATGACTTATGGTGGCCTATCCCGTATCTCTGTAACATTGCCTTTGTCTCTCCTTGAAACTGAACTCTGTTGTCCGTCACTACATGATGCGGCATACCATACCGACAAATGAGGTTACGAGCTATAAACTTTGCCATTTGCTTTGCTGTGACATTACAAAATGACTCGGCTTCCACCCACTTTGAGAAGTAATCTACGACCACTACTATGAAGCGATGCCCATTCGATGTATTCGGTCGAATTTCTCCAATCATATCAATCCCCCATGCTGAGAAGGGCCACAGCTCTGACAACCCGTGCAACTCTGTGTGTGGCAAGTGATTCAAATTACTGTGTGCCTGACAATCATGACAGTGCTTTACCATCTTCGCGCAGTCTGTTTCCATCGTCGACCAGTAAAAACCTTGTCTCACTATTTTGCGGGACATATTCAACCCGTTCATGTGCGGACCACATACCCCGGCGTGTACTTCTTCCATTACATGCTGAGCTTCTTCCTTTCTCAAACACTTCAACTGAATACCGTTTGCTTGCCTCTTGTACAGTTCTCCTTTCAAAATCACATACTGGGAAGCTAACTTCTGAATGGCTATTCTGTCTTTTCTTCCTGCCCCTTCCGGGAGTTCCTCATGCTCCAAATACCACTGAATGTCATGATACCAAGGTTTTCCATCGTCGATTTCTACTTCCAGAACTCTTTCTGTCTCATAAATAGGTCTGCTTGCTGTTGTCAGTACCAACGGTCTCATCACCAACTTCTCTGGATTTTCTGAAGTTACTGCAAGTGTAGCTAGTGCGTCTGCCATCTGATTCTCCTCTCTCGGTAAGTGCTGAAACTTACAATCGGGGATAACCTGTGCTAACTTTCTGAGGTGAAAAAGGTAAGGTTTCAACCGCTCTTCTTTCAATTCCCATTCTCCCCGCATCTGCTGGACTACCAACATAGAATCTCCGTAGACTTCCACACTCCCGGCCTTCAAGGCTATCAATGCCGTCAAACCAAAAGCGCATGCCTCATACTCGGCCATGTTGTTAGTCACTCTGAACGTCAACCTCTTGGCTAAAGGCAAAGTCTCCCCTTCGGGGGTTACTATCACGATCCCAATTCCGGCTCCCTTGTAATTTACTGCTCCGTCGAAGTACATTTTCCATCTTTGAACTGTTATTGCTTGGATCTCTTCATCTGGAAACTCAAACTTATACTGATCCCCCTCAACAGGTTGCAATGCCAGAAACTCTGCTACTGCTCGCCCTTTGATCACTTTGGAGGTGAGATACTCAATGTCAAACTCTGTCAGCAATACTAACCATCTACCCAGTTTTCCTACCAGTGAAGGCACCGAATGAAGATATTTTAGAGGATTCTCCTTTGCCACTACCTGGATCTTGTAAGACTGGAAATAATGACGCAACTTCCTGGAAGCCCATACTACTGCAAGACAGATCTTCTCTACTTCTTGATATCGAGCCTCATACGGAAGCATCTTCTTACTCAGATAATAGACTGCATGTTCCACCCCTGTCTCATCTGCCTGTACCATCATCGCCCCCAGTGCTTCTGATTCTATAGCCAAATACAATATCAAAGGTTTGCCCGATCTCGGAGGTTTCAATACAGGAGGCTTTACCAAGTACTCCCTGATTTTATCGAAGGCTGTCTGACACTGTTCATTCCATCTCACAGACTGATCTTTTCTCAACAGTTTGAAGATAGGCTCACACACTGATGTCAACTTGGCAATGAATCGACTGATGTACTGAATCTTTCCCAAGAATGCTCTGACTTCTTTTTCTGTCCTCGGTGCTGGCATCTCAGTAATTGCCTTGATTTTCTCGGAATCTACCTCTATTCCACCCATTCCCACTGTATGGCCCAGTAATTTCCCTGACGTCACTCCAAACACACACTTCTTAGGATTCAACCGCAAGTTGTATTTGTCAACTCTTTGGAGGAACTTTTCAAGTGCCTCTATATGCCCGATTCTTGTCTCTGATTTCACCATCATGTCATCCACATACACTTCAATATCCTTGTGCATCAAATAATGAAATAATGTAGTGGCCATCCGTTGATAAGTAGCTCCTGCATTCTTAAGCCCAAACGGCATTACCTTGTAATAATAAGTGCCCTACTCTGTGACAAAGGCAGTTTTGTGCTTGTCTTCTTCAGCCATAAGAACCTGATTGTACCCCGAAAACCCATCCGCAAATGAGTACATAGCAGATAAAGCCGCACTATCAACCAGAACATCTATGTGTGGCAGTGGAAAATCATATTTCGGGCAAGCCTTGTTGAGATCTCTGTAATCCACACACATTCTGACTTTTCCATCTTTCTTCGGCACTGGCACAATGTTGGCCAACCACTCGGGATACTTCACTACTTCCAGAAATCCCACATCTATCTGTTTCTTAACTTCCTCTCTGACTTTCTCAGCCCATTCTGGTCTCATCCGTCGAAGCTTCTGTTTCACTGGCCTCATATTCGGATAAGTTGGAATTGTGTGTTGGGCAATGCTTCTGTCTACCCCAGACATGTCCTCATAGGACCAAGCAAACACTTTGGCATATCTGATCAATACTTCTTTTAGTTTCTCCCACTCTTCAGCGGTAACTTCACTTGCAATCAGAATTTCCTTGGGATTCTCAAGTGTACCAAGGTTAAATGCATTTGTTTTGGCCGAGTTGATATCAAATATACTTGATTCGTGCAGAGTAAAAGAAAATGACTCAGGAAAGTAAGCAAAAGAGATGTCATTATTATTGGATAATGCGGAAGTACATTCAAACAAATCAGGAAGGTAAATGTCTTCATCACTCATAGACACTTCTTCCTCTACAACCGGGTTCTTTTCAAGCTTCTAATCTTCCTCAAGAGTCAGGCCATCTAATTTCATTAGTTCTTCTTCCCACTTCTCTTCTTCATTCTTTGCAGTTTTTTCCATTATTGGCTTCTTTCCCAATACGTCCTGGAAGATCTCAAACCCAGGTACCACAATTCCATTAACTTCCACAGGCTCAGGCTCCCCTTGATACCCTGAAGCCTTCATAAAGCAATCCATCAGTTTTAGGCCCTTCTTCTTGACCTTCGACTTTTCTTCATCAGACTTGTACCCCAAACCCTTCCGAGTAGTCTGTCCTCTGAAATCTGGCAGTTTTGAACCCTCACCCGGCTCATACTTCATTTTTCCCATGATCCTAGCTACCTTAGGGTCCACCCATTCCTCAAAAGTTGCCGACACTTGGAACCTTGTGAAAGGTGGTACTTCCAAAGCGGCCACAACATTATCCACTTCAGCTCGGATGGTAACAATTTCTCCCCCATACGAGAACTTAAAATATCTGGTGCAGAGTAGAGGGAACACCCCCAAGCTTATGAAACCAGGGCCTTCCCAACAACAAGGTAAAAGTGGCTGGGATATCCAGCACTGTAAACTCAACTTCGTCCTCAACTGGGCCTACTTTAACCATAGCCATAAAAGTACCTTCCACTCCGCGCTTACTGTCATCATAAGCTTTAATTGTCATGTTGGAGGGGTCCAAGTCTGTTGCCTTTATGCCCAGTCTGGCCAAAATCTTCAACGGGCACAAATTGATGGCCGAACCATCATCCATCATTACACAGGAAGTCTTCTTACCCTTCACTTCAGCTCTGATAAACAAAGGTCTGTTATGATTTCTACCCTCAGCCGGGAGTTCTTCTTCTGAAAAAGTGATCATTTGTAAAGTTTCTCCTCGTACCGACCCGACAAGTATTGCGGGGTTGGCATCCTTAGGCACCATAATTTTATTCAAGGCCTCAACCATGGCCTGCCTATGCTCTTGAGATATACACAGTCCCAGATGCTAACCTGAGCCCGAGTCTTTTTCAACTGCTTCAACATTGTATCCCCCTCAGCATTCTCTGCACTTTCCACCACTTCTCTACCATCAGTCAAGGCTTCCTTACCCCTTTCCGCCACATCATTGTAAAAGAGGCCTCTGCGGGTAATTCCCCTCACTTCCTCCTCATCACCACTAGAGAAATCAAGCCAAAAGTTCTTCCCCTGCTCAGTCTCATCTTCACTATTACTATCCCAGATTCCCAGGCAAAAGGCTTGAGGGGGTGAAAGGATTTTAGGGCAAGGTCTTCTGGGAGGCCTGAATTGATCATATAGGTTGGTGGTGGTACGACACGGTAGTTGGGTAATGGGTTTCTGTGTGTGTCAGGCTGTTCTGTTTCTGGGTCGGGTATTTTCTTGGAATCTATCAGGTCTTGGATTTCATGGCGGAGTCGGGTGCAATTATCAGTGTCATGGCCTTTCTGTTGGTGGAAGTGACAGTAAAGGTTTAGGTTGTAATGTGATGGTGGGGGATTGGGTAATGGTTTGGCCTCCAAGGGTTTTAGAAGTCCTTGTCTTTTTAATTTCTCCAACACCTTAGATAAGGGTCTCCCCAAGTTGGAGAATCTCCAGTTCCGGATGGCAGCAATCTCCGCAGAAACAGGTTTGGTGCCCGATGTCCCCTCAATAGGTCTCCTACCTAGGCCATATAACTTCCTGTTTTCCGCCTCTTCCTCTCAATATCCATGACAGTTTCCCTCAACTGCCGAAAGTCAGTAATCATGGAGGTCATCCTCCTCAGTTTCCCATAGATGGAGGGCTTGGTGCCCTTGATAATCATCTTAATTTGGTCCTTCTCAGAGGGCCTAGTCTACATTTTCAACAACTGACTTCTCCACCGGTCTACATACTCCTTGAAGCTTTCCTCTGGCTTATGCTTAGTGTTCTCCAAATCACGGAGTGACAAATCAATCTCCAAGTCCGTGACGTATTGCTTCAGAAAAGCATCAGCCAACTCCCTCCAATCTTCCCTAACCTTCTTCTCAAGGCTGTGATACCAAACTACCGGTGCCCCTTCAAGTGACATTCCAAACATTTTCAGCGCCTGGCACTTGGACAAACCCACTGAACTCATCACTGAAACATACTGACGGAGATGGACCCTCGGATCCCATTCCCGTTAAACTTAGCCATGTCCGGCATCTTGAACTGAGCCGGCAACTGTTCTTCAAATGTCATTGCCTCATAATCCAACAACTCTTCATACTTACCCATCATCTTGCGGGTAACTGTTTCAACCTGATCCCAAAATTTCTGAAATTCTGCCGGAGACCCAATCATTCTGCCTGTTGCATATTCTGCCATGTCGTCATCAAAAGCGGGAATCTCATCCCCCGACCCATTCGGAGGCTCCGCATGCCTCACATTCTCAGAATTCCCCCCTGCACGGGGCACAGCCATACCAGCTACAGCAGTAGTCAGGGCTTGCAACTGTTCAGTGATCTTGGTGAGACTGTTTTCCAACTGATCCATATGGGATACCTCATTATCGGATGAACTCATATCTGTTCTCGGTATTTTGGTGAGTCTCGTCCCTTCTCTAACCCAAATGGTATCTATGATGTTCTCTATGAGACATAGAGGGTGTTAACATGATGTATGCATGTCTGAGGTGCACAAGATGAATATAACATATAGGACATAATAAATTAATTAAAATTCTCAAACAAATCGGCCCATTATCATTTCAGAAGCTTTTGGGCTAAATGTCATAGGAGTGAACTCGCCCCAGTTTAAATGGCCCAACGAGTTTGCATCTCATGGCAAGGAGCCCAACTACATCCAAATGGTAATGTTCCGAACACAAGCACAAAATGGCTCATCAACATTTAGAGGCCTTCGGCCCAATTGCCATAAGATACGTTCTTGTCCCAGTTTAAATGGCCCAACAAGCCCATATCTCATGACAAATGGTCCAGATGGATCTAAACGACGATGTTCCCACACATAGACATACAAATAATTCAAGCATAAGACAGTAAATTCTACAAGGTGGCCCATCAACATTTCAGAAGCTTTGGGCCTAATGGTCATAGGATACGAACTCGCCCCAGTTTAAATGGCCCAGCAAGTTCGCATTTCTGACAAGAAGTGCAACTGCATCCAAATGAGGATTGTCCACAAGCACATACTCAAGGAAAAAAATTGTTACTTTAGCCATACAACCCCAGTCTATGGGTGGGTTCGTGAGAGTATAGACAAAGACTCTTGCTGGCGAAGGATTGCCCACAACTAGGTCTCCCCACTCAAGGGTTCATGCGACCAAGCAAGCGCACCTTTTTTATACATTACGGTACGTGCCAACAAGTCATGGTGTGTGACTAACTGTCAAATGGATTTCTTGTTGCAGATTCCCCAGAGGGAGGGTGGAGCGAACTCTCTTAAATACCCAAGCCTCTTAGGCTCTTATCGCTTGGTGACAGGAATAAGCAACAAGTCCTCCAAATTAGTCTGTCACAACAGGCCAAGGGTAGTGACTATTTAGTTGCCTCCACATCTTTTCCTCGAAAGGTAGTGAATGAAGGAAGACACTAAACCATTACCTAGCCTTAAAATGTCTTTGATTAAACCCTCATTTCATCCACTATAGACATGGTCAATTAAAACATAAATCCAAAGATTACAAGACAATATTTCAGGGCCGATTCTCTATCCCCAGTGGAGTCGCCAGACTGTGGTGACACAGGAAAACCTGGGCGACGCATACTGTTCCGGGATCGCGGCCCGATTGGGAGTACGGAGTAGCCACAGGGGACTAAACCGGAGAATGATGGAGTCACCACCCGGTGTGAACCGGGAAAATGAGATTTAAGGTCGCACTCACCCCTCGCAAGGGAAGACCTCAAACCGTTGGGTTCGGAATGGTCCCTTACTTATGTCACTTGTAATGAAAGGATTTATGTAATAATTTAATCAAGCCTAAGTAACACTTATTTCCCAGGGTATCATGCTTCTAAGTTCCTATGCGCAAAAGATAAAGTTTACATCTAAATATTCATGAAATCAAATCCTATTACCAAGTTCGTATGCTTAAAAGGTAAGTCTTTTTCAATAGCAAACATATTACATCATAAGAATTCAATATTCACGCAAACATAAACGCAAGACAACCATAACAATATTGGCATGCGATATAAAGGAAATCAAAATAACGGCGAACATATCATATTATAAGCGTATTATAAAAGCATATGAAATTAGGTCAAAATAACCGCATAACAAACGGAGTCAAAACAAGCGCATGACATGAAGGGATAAAAGATGTAAATTCAAATACGCGAAAGAGGAACAATTAAAGATGCATCTATACATCAAAGATAAACATACCATGATGTAATGCCAAATAATGTGGCTAATATGAGTGAAAGAAAGGAATACCAAGAAGGAGCGAAGTGCAATGTGTGCCTATACTCATATGACTACTACAAATTTTCAATTAAACATGTTATATGAATGAATAATATAGAAAAGAAAGCACGACATAACATTACATAATAAACAGAAATAAAATACATGAATAGAATGATATTTTGCAAAACAGCAATAAATCGCGTAATAAACAGCGCGACAAAACATCGTGGTAAGGTAGCCTTAAGGCATTTTCCCTCGAATAAAGGGCCTTTAATCCACCCTAGTTAAGCCCATACGCATGCATGCATAATAACGTGCAACAAAAAAAATGCATGAACAAGATGGTGTTTTTTGAAAAACAGCGATAAATCGTGTAATAAACAGCGCGGTAAAACATCGTGGTAAGGTAGCCTTAAGGCGTTTTCCCTCGAATAGAGGACCTTTAATCCACCTTAGTTAAGCCCATGCGCATGCATGCATAATAACGTGCAACAAATAAAGATGCATGAATGAAATGATAACGTTCGAATGATAAATAAATAACACATAACGAAAAGTAAATAACAAAGCGCGGCGAAGCATCGTGGTAAAGGATTTTAACCTCTTCAATTAGGGGACCTTTCACTGCACTTACTAAGCCCATGCGCACACAACACAACGCATATATATGAAATAAAAGTGAATACAAAGTTATCGGATTTCGTATACCCGATTGAACATATCTTACATCCAATCGAATACACATCGTCCGGTGCGGCGAAGCATCATGGTAAAGGATTTTAACCCCTTCAATTAGAGGACCTTTCATCACACTTACTAAGCCCATGCGCTTATCTCAATGCATATATATGAAACAAAAAGGTAAATGTAAAAAATATCGGATTTCGTATACTCGATTGAACATATCTCACATCCTATTGAATATACATTGACCGGAGCGGCGAAGCATCGTGGTAAAGGATTTTAACCCCTTCAATTAGAGGACCTTTCATCACACTTACTAAGCCCATGCGCTCGATCATATCATTATACGAACAAATAATATGCAGAAATTAAATAACGAATGATAAACACATCAAAACAACATAAAACAAAATATGCATCGTTTGCTCAAGTGGTACGTGGAGTTGTATCCCGAGTGCAGATCATACTACCGTCCATTCGGAATCGGCTATGAAATTTACGTCGGGGTTTCCATCCTATATACCACGAGAGGCGACACATTTTTCATTTTAATCAAGGGCCACGATCATGCATCAATCCATAGTACATGTATATTTATCTACTCAAGGGCCACAACACGTATTTTAACATAATAATCATGCGAATAAAGCTCGATAAATAATAAAAAAATAAAACAGAAAAAAATAAGTGTGAGAAGTACCCTCAGGTCTAACCGTTTAAGTCGTCTTCGGACTTGCGTTTCACAGAGGTCGGAAGAGGTAAGAGCTCCTTACTCTTCCGGTTCACTAGCTTAGCGTCTTAACTCGTCGTTCCACTGTTTTTCTCGCTGTTTAGACTTCATTTTCTGCTGTTTTGGATGCGTTTTCTGCTCACTGTTTCAGGTCACGGTTTTGGTGTTTAGGTGGACTGTTTTGAGCGTTTTTTAAAGGCTTTAAGTGCAGTTTTTTGTGATATCTTAAGGGTTAAAAGTGCAGTTTTTTATGCAGTTTTTTAGAGTTTTAGGGGCTGTTTAGGGTGATTTGCTCACTGCTTTAGGGGTGTATTTTCGGTAATATGGGGTGTTTGGACTGTTGAGATTTTCGGTGGTTTAAGGCTATATGGGGCTGTGAATTTTCGGCAATACAGTGGCTGAAGAGGGACTGATGTTCGGTGGTTTAAGGGGTGCAGGGGGCTGCTGTGTTCGGTGTTTTTAGAGGGGTGTATGGGGCTGTTTTAGATGTAATTTCGATGGTGATTTTCAGGGGAATATGCGGCGGTTTACAGGGTGGTTCCTAGGGGAATATGAGACAATATGAAGGGCTTGGAGGGGTCAGTGGCTCGGCAGTGGAGGGAGGAGGAGGAGAGAATTTTTTCTTGTTTGTTGCTTGGTGTTTAGACGTGAACTAGGGCTTCTTTTTTTGTTGTTTTCGTGAATGGAGAGAGGCTTTTTCTTGCTGTTTTGTGCTTGAATCCAAGGGGGAAAGTGTTGGAATTGGTTTGTTTTTATAGGCAAAGGCTAGGGTTGACAAGGGAAAGGATTTTGTGCATTCAATGAGGATTTGATTTAGTTTTAAACAAGGAAAACCAAAGATTGATGGGGGACAAACTTGGCTCAAATTAGGAAGTTATGATATTTAATTTGTATTGTTTAGGCATGATATTTGTTAAGTTAGGTATCTAATATTTTTGATTAGGAATATAATTTATTGATTGATTTTAATTAGGTATGATTTTATTTATGTTTATTTTAATTTGATATATGATTTAATTAATATTTTATTTAATTTGATATATGATTTAATTAATATTTTATTTAATTCTGATGTCTTTTAAGGGCCTTGGGGGTGTGGGCTTTGGTTGGGGGCGTGTGGGCCTTTGGTTGGTGGGTTTGGTTTGTGTGGGCTAGGTGTGTGGGCTAGCAGGGGTTTTAGGTCAAGGTCAAGGGGCTTGCGGGGATCTTGGGCCAAGGTTAGGTGATGTGAGTGTTTTGGGCCGGGAATAATTTTTAAAACAGAAATCAAACGAGTTACCCGAAGCTAAACTAGTGAACTTAATCCGTCAATGAGTCAGTTCTTGACTCTTCCCTTCCGATGTCCGTTTCCCGCGGCTTTCGCAACTTAAAAGGTAGTGCCTCCAACTGAGACTCATCATCGGGTTTCACATGCAAAAATGCAATGCCTATAATACTATATACCATTCTAGTACCTAATTAATTCCGAACACTACTAAATCTTTTAAATATTAGAGGCATGAGTTACTTACTGGCTAAGCGAATGCCCGCGATCCGGGTCCGATCTGTCAAAACAAATCAAAATGTCTGTCAGAACCGCTATTTACGGAACCTTCTACACATCTACAATTAAACTACGGATCTTCTCGGAATACTCAAGTCCTCACTGACTCTACGGTCTAAGTTTCATTACTCTAATATGTCTTTTTATATCGTTCTGAACTAACTAGATACCTTAGATTCTCACTTTACGCGTTTGTGGTAAAATTTGCAGAAAAGTTTCCGCAAACGCTACGGAAGGGTCTTTTTTTACCTCATGCCCCGAAAACCATAAAACCATGTACTTTATCTCAAAACTGAAAGAAAGCTTTTCTGAAATATATTGTCTTTCAAAAAATCTGAAACTTTTCTTGAAACCTTTGAAATCTTTGAAAATACTTTTATCTTTTGCTCGACTACTGAAAACTTTAACACACACACACATGTAGTTGCTTTCTCATGATCCTTTTCTACCTTAACCATGTTTAACTATATGCTTATTCCATACTATCACATATGTTCATGCACATGTTCATGCATATATGCAAGTAATGAATTATGTATTCTATTCCTTATATGCTTACATTTTGAATCATCTCATATTAAATATGTTTATACTATTCTCAATATACTTACACATTTATACCATCATAACTAGGCTTACCTCTATAACTTACCTTGCTGGTGGCTCACAATCAATATATTGTGTAATTTATACTCATACACATACAATCGAAACTCTATAACTATATTAGACCTCAAACGTATATGAGTTCTATTATCTTAGTTCTTAAACTGCTCTGCCATTTTCTAACTATCAATTTGTGCTCAAGAACCTCATGTTTTTCATATTCTATTTATTCAGGCTCTTTATCACTTTATATACTCGTTTCTATCCTTATGTTTCTAATATTCTTATAAAACGCATAAATTACAACTTTCCTTCATATCTCTAATCCATATCTGTTATTTCATTTATAACTCTAATCTCATTCCCTAGGTGTAGTTTCTACATCCCTCATACCCAAGTCTTATTTAAATTATATTTATGACTTTATTATATGATCTCATCTAAGTAAACTTATATGTGCGTCTCTATACTTCTATATGCTCATACCATTGCTTATAATCACTTATTCTTATCTATATGTATATCTAGCTACACTTACTTCATTCTTCCATACTCATCTTTATATATAACTTTATACTTGTTTCATGTATATACTATATACCATTCTAGTACCTTATTAATTCCGAACACTACTAAATCTTTTAAATATTAGAGGCATGAGTTACTTACCTGGCTAAGCGAATGCCCGTGATCCGGGTCCGATCTGTCAAAATAAATCAAAATGTCTGTCAGAACCGCTATTTGCGGAACCTTCTACACATCTACAATTAAACTACGGATCTTCTCGGAACACTCAAGTCCTCACTGACTCCACGGTTTAAGTTCCATTACTCTAATATGTCTTTCTATATCGTTCTGAACTAACTAGATACCTTAGATTCTCACTTTACGCGTTTACGGTAAAATTTGCGGAAAAAGTTTCCGCAAACGCTACGGAAGGGTCTTGAACCCTCTGAACTACTCTGGAATTACCAAATTACCCTCACAATATCACATATATACTATTTCCATGATTACGGCCATTTATGCTCGGTCGCACGAGAAACTCCATTTTACCGGAACTCGCTAATTCTACCGGATCGATTATATCTCATCTGATTCACCCTGAATTCTACCACATTTATCGTTCTAGCATATTAAGACATATCCAATTCATTCCATGCTAATTCGCTACACTACAGAACTATTAGAAGCATCCGAATATAAAACTGTAAACTTTAAAATGACGAAATCTAAACGGAGAGTCATACCAAAATTCCGAGGCCATATTCGGACTCCCCTCAGCCATACGAACGCGTTGGTGCGATCGGAATTCCGATCGGAGTTACTGTTCATGTTGGTTACTATTCATCCATGGCTTCTCTCCTCATTTCGCGTGATTTCGGCCGCTGTTCGGTGAATCGACTCTGTACACTCGTAGTATTCGTTGAGGGCTTCGATTTGACTAGTGGCACGGGCCGTGGTTCGAAGCGACGAGCATGGATCGAAAAATGAATCTGCCCCCTTTCTCTCATTTTCCTCGCCGTTTCCGGCACTCTTCTGACTATCGTCGGCCACCGCTAGATCGCGGTGGCAGGACGCATCTGCCTGCGCCTGTACGCCGGCCGGCAGTGGCCGGCTGGCCACCGGCACACCAACTTTTCCTTCTCCCTCTCGCACGCCGTCGACTCTTTCTTTTTTTTTTTCCTCTGCCTTTGTAATACAAATAATAACAATAAGTAAAGCAAAATATCTCCTATTCGAAAATTCCTAAAATGCCTCCATTACTAAGGGTATTTTCGGAAATCAGCCGTTTTATAGCCCTTCTGACGCCTTTCTCAAAAGGTACTGAACACGAAAGTTGTTCGTCTCGGAAAAAAACGAGTCTGATGGTCTAAAAATCAACTCGATCGGAGTACATTTTCAAATTCTGTGGCCAAAACAATAAACTTTATACGAAAATCGCGTATCTGACTTTTGATCCCAAAGCGTTTCCCAGCGCGATAAAAATTCAAAATGTATTATTCTAACTCATATAACATCGATTGAACTCTTATTCTTCGTTATCACTCTATTCTGAGACTATAATATCCATTCGGGAATCTTCTAGAACAATCTCGAAAATCTGGGATGTTACATATTTCATGCTTATTATTGATCTTGGGACCTTAATAGAAACCAACAATGACATCTAGAGCAAGGTTTGAGCATGAAAAAGTTTAGGGCTTAAAATTTCGGTAATTTGTATTTGAGCATGATTTGAATGAATTGGATGTTTGAGTATGTTTAATACATGTTTAATTGAATATTGATTGGATCAATTTCATAAAATTATGTTGGGAACAAATTTCCCCAAATTCTTAGTGTTGGCCGAATGCTAATAGCCCTAAAGTCTTGGTGAATTTTGATTTTTGATCATTGGATGTGTTGGAAATCATTCGGGGTGATGATTTAATGTCGATTGTGGAATTAATTGGATTGAATTCGAATCGGACATAAAATCCCCTCCTTGGCCGAGACTTTAAAGCATGTAATTGGGTTTGATTTTGATTAAATTATATTGGACAATTTAATGTTAATGAGCATGATTAGTTGTGTTAATTGATGTTTTAGAAATGTTATTGGATAATTAATTGTATTATACACTTTAGTGTAATTAAATTGGGAAATTGGATTTTTGGAATTTAATTATTGGGCTTTAAAATTGGATTTGGGCTTTTAAAGTTGTTATTGGGTTTATTGGGCTTGGTTGTACCAAGTTAGGTTTAGGCCAAATGGATTGGATCCAATTGGGCCCAAAATCACTTCCGTTAAGCCCAAATGCGACTAATGGACCTTTATAGTTTAATTGGGCCTAATGGGCCTAAATTGATTTCTAGGCTTATGGGGTAATTCCCGGATTGGATTTCGGTTATTCGGTTTGACCCAAGTTGACCAAAAGTCCATGCCTTAAGAAATTAATTAAAAGCCCATTGGACTTTAATTGAATTGACATTGGACGTTAAACGGGTTTTGATGCCCGTAACGATTAAATTTGGAATTTAAGTCGTAAAGATTTATTAATAAAGTGTAATATTTAATTTGGAATTAAATATCGAATTAGAATTGAATGCATATTAAATTGGATTTAATGATGTAGTTTGATTTAATTCGAGAATTCGTACTTTGAGTACTTATTCGCAAAACGAGTTTGTCTCGCGCAAAATCAAATCGTTGTTTGAACATTGGATGGTCACTAATTATCAGATTAATTAATTTGATTAAATTGATTGATACATGCTTGTGTGAAGACGTGGTTGCGATGCATGAATAATGTATATCGGATGTATATTATGAAGGGGTTTTATTAGGGGGTGAATCCGGTAAGGCAGCGGAAGCGGTGAAAATCGTATTTTCAGATTTCAAAAAATTTTCTCGGATTAATTAAATAAACATATTTATTTAACATTCCAATAATCAAATTATGAAAACAAAATTCAAATGAATCGTATTCAAGTGAATTTACCAAATTACCCTCGTATTGGTACTTTGTCCATTTTAGTCCGAAATTGATCAAATCAATTTTGAATAATTCTAAATCATTTCTAGGATGAACTTAGCATGCTTGAATCATCAAAACACCAAAAGAACCAAAATTCCCAAAAATCTTCATCAAGGCCGAGGGCACCATTATGGGGCATTTTGTGCCTTTTGTGATTTCATACATCAAAACACATCAAGATGCAATCCAATGAACATGAAACTTTATATGCATCTTATATACATCCAATTACACAACATAAATGAAAAGCCCTAAATTTGGAATTAGTTATAAACCCTAATTTCTCAATTTCCACAAATTGGACAAATTAGACTAAATACACCAAATCAATTACTTCAATCATCTTTCTTACATCCAATCCAAGTCTCAACACAATGAAACAACTCAAGATCAAATCTAGGTCATCTTAGAGTGGATCAACAACTCTAGATTAGCAACATGGTTTCATAAATCTTAAAAGAATGTTTATTACTACAATAGTTATACACTTCCTTCATTACACATGCTTCACACTTCATCAAAATTTCCATCAACAAAAACCACAAGGAACAAAGAAAGAAATATCCTAAGAATACAATATATTGAAGCCTAGAACATAAGGAACAAATTCCTTACTAATAGCAAGTTTGAAAAACTTACTAAATTTCCAATCCTTTTGATTTTTCCTTTCTTTTTCTCAAAGGTTCCTTTAGCTTCTTCAATGGAGATTTATGTTTTGTGAAGTGTATTAGGTTAACCAAATGAAAAGCAAATGAAAACAATATATACTTGTCCAAAAAATAGCCTTGGCCGAATTCAATGTCCATGTATATACCAAATTTTTCATTTCATTTCAATTTCATTTCATTATCATTTAATCAACTTGACAAATATCTAAAACACCTTTATGGATATTTATTTAAGTCAACAAAGACAACTTTAATCATTTCAAAACAAATATCTAAAGTTAAGATATTTATATTTTAATTATATTAATCATTTAACAATTAATTAATTAATTAATTAAATAAATACAAATATCTCAAATATATGTATTATATTTACATTAAATATCAAATACATATATTCATTTATGATATTAGTCAAATATCTCAATTTGACATTTAATTAATGTGTATTTAAAATAATCAAGTATTAAATGTAAATACACAATAATCTAGTAAATGACTATCGGGTCCCTACACATGTATTTTGCGTTTAACCTTTAAACGACTTTATAAACAATCAATATTGTTTATTAATGTTGCTCTAGTGCTCTACGAGTTTATTTCATTATTGAGACTCTCTAGATTCAGACGTATCCGTCACGAAATCCAATTTCGTGTCCATAATTTATCACCCATAAATCATGACGATCACGGATAAACTGGCTGAATCATACAGGTCGAGGTCATGGAAAATGTTTAATTCCTCCGTCACAGGTATCCGGATTTATCCCAGAGATATAGATGTAAATGTCAAATCTCTATGGGGATTATCCAGTCGACTATTCTATTAGAAATCTCACAAGAATGTTTAGAACTAGCTTCTAAACTTTACCACGGGCCATGGTTTATCTGATTGCTAATTGTATGGACTACATATGCTATGTTACACAGAACTGACGGATCCTATCTTGACACACATAGGACACACTGAGGATCTATCTACACCCAACGAACAGGCGGAGGTCTGATCTAAATAGATCGGTGACGTGACTGCCATCTAAGTATAGAAGATGTCTCATGTGCCCACAATGGCATCTCAAGTCTAAGAATCACAAGTGCTACTCAACCCAAGAAGACTCTTATTGACGTTGGTGTACCATCCATTAAGAATCTTCGGTGAGTCGTTCAGTGTTTATCCGCTATAAACTCCTACAGGTCTATACCAGTCTCCAAGACTTATGGTGTTGGAAATTAATCTAGGTCCCAAGATCAAACAAGCAATGAAAACAATGAGTGAATACATCAACGGAGATAGCGGAATACTCACATCGATCGGTTGAGTCGATTTGGAGACGAATCAAGCCCAAAAGCTCACTGCCTTAGGCGCCAAACTGCAACAGTCCACTGTCCACCAAATCAGAATTTTGAGCTGAGAAACAGAGCTCCGAGCTTCGTCCGACGGATCCCGGCTCATGGGTGAACCTCCCTACCACCTTCGCAAGACTCGTAGTGTGCTAGCACTTGCGGTTTTCACCATGAAAACCCAACTCTTGGCTTCCCTTGCTCACGGTTTTTTGGCTTCCAAAACCAGTCCACTTTTCAGTTTGGGCGTGAGGAGAGGAGAGAAAATGAGAGAGATGAAGATGTGTTAAAGTTAATTTGCATTTTAATTTCAAGTGTATCTTATACACTTTCATGAATTTCAAATGCATTTCACTTTAATTTGCATTTCAAAAGTCAAACCAAAAAAGCAAACACTATGCACATCAATCACACATCACTATTCATATCAACTTTAATAAAGTGATTTGATGTGTGTCTTTCAATCATCAATCACATCACTCAAAGTGACATTTGATTTGACGTTTGATGTGACGAATGATTTGACGATTGATGTGACTTGCGTCGCCGCACTCGAATTCGAAATACGAATGCGCTCGCAATCACACTCGGGCTGGGTTCGCTAATTCTAAATTAACGTTTTTCGTCGTGTCGTAATTAAATGATTACGCCTAGCGAATTCACTATTCACATCGCTAACGAATTAATTCTAAATTAATTCGTTCGCCCGAATTAAAATCTAATTTTAATTCCGCGTCGAAATCTAATTTCGTTTATATATCGAATATATTAATTTACCGATTAATTCCAAATTAATCGTTATCTCTCTCTAGACGATATTTTATCCTAGATAAAATATCTCCGTAATTAATCCTAGATTAATTTTCTCTCTCTTCTATATAATCCCAGATTATTCAAGAGTGCGAGTTGTGCGTCATCGATGGATTATCGGGAAGCGACCCATGAGATCCCCGGATAAGTTGGCTATAAATACGGTCGTCGGTGTATCCGAATCACGTACGTACCAAGTACTACGTTCTACCGATTTACGAGACAAGGTCGACTCCTAGCAAAGCACCAAGTCTACCCAATTCTCCAGACATATCCATTTAAGAATATAAAGATTGTATCAAGCGTAGTATACCAATGTATTGTGTGTATCGGCCGAGTATCGGATAGTCACGTGCTAGGGCTGGGGCTGGATAAGTGTCTGCCCCGTCCAAAGCACATGTCGGATGTCTGGTAACTAGTCTCTATAATCGGATATTCATGACCTGGTCATAATATCCCGATTGGATGCGCATCACTTAAGAGCACTAATACCGTATCCTGCGTGACATCATCTCCAATATGACTGAAGTGATACTTCTGTCTCGACATCGCACCCAATACACTACGACTCTCTGATAAACCCAGAAGTGGTGTACGCAGAACCGGTTAAAGCCATGTTCCACCAAGACCAAAGTCTATCGATTATCGTAAGTATTAGCGATGTAAGTCTCAGGTTAAGACTATACACACCTACCTTAATTTCGGCCTCCCATAGACACATAGTCATAATACCAATGGGATTCCGAGGGGTCTATCCAGAGCGAAGCTGTTTCCCGTACCATCGGTGAAACACGACCTCCTATCGCACTTGCATAAGTCTCCAACACTTATATATATGAGAACTATGCCGTTGTGCCTTCACAACGCACACAAGTGCAATACTAGCCTATTCCGCATTATCGATGTCCAGTCTCGATAATACTCCGGCTAGGGATATTTAATGTTAATCCTTCGGGGACTGATACTGTCTCATATCATTCTCAGTCCAGGAACTAATCATAGGGACCTCTCTTCATTTATACATCTATGGTGATCTAATCACAAATGATGAGAGTGCAATTTCCTTGTCACATAGTTAATTTGCTACAACAACACAATGTTCTGTGCAAATAGTGACGCTATGGGTCATTTTGGCCAACAATCTCCCACTTGGCACATAGCTAGTCACTCAAGTGTCCCACACCCGAACTAGTACGGTTCGCTCAAATGCTGAGAAAGGGTTTTGTCAGCGGATTTGTTTGATTATCGTCTGATGTGATTTGCACGATTCACATCGCCACGATGTATGATCCGAACGAATCAGATGATATAGAAGTATATATCTGGATCGTCGATGAGACCTTTAATTCCTTAGCCTGTGCTGACGCCTAGCTCAGCTGCTAAAAGAACTATATCTAATCTAATTAGATTTATTTTCGACCCAAATGGCTTCTATTGCTGCCTCAGCTGCAGCAATAATCCGCATTTGTTGTTTATTCGGCAACAGTTATCTTGCTTGGAAGATTTCCAGCTCACTATCCCGTTATTCAAACTTTATAGTACCGTAGTATTTAATTGTTTGGAAACTTGCAGCGGTGATCCCAGTCACTTCAAGTTCTCCTTCTCCATAGTTTAAGACAGCATCTTTAGTTCTCTAAGATACTAACAGATGTTCTTAATTTCAATTAGTGACTATTACTAGGATTATCCCGATTGTGACTCCATATGCTCGAAGCGTATGAGACACCAATACAAGTACATTTTAAATGTACAAGTTTCAGAGAGTGTTAACAAACTCCAAATCTATCCCAGTAGATCTTTATTCTTCGAATAAAGGTTGTTACTCCCCAGAATTCTACGGAGAATTTCTATTGAAAGAATATCTATGAAAGCCAAGCTTTCAACAATAGCTTTATGGGAATTTCACTGTCAGTGCCCTCCCACTAACCTCCATATATACACAAGAATTATTTCGTTTTGAGTCAAATCCTAAACCATTATGATTACTTCAAAACGTCAGTTCTAAGAACCTTATGCTTGCTTCAATCCAAACATGGATCGAATAACCCGCAAACCTTGTTTGTCGGTTATACAAAATCGTCAGGATGTTGTTAAACATCCTCCAAAAGGTTTCCTTTTCAGGAAAGCAATTTTGATCTGTAACTGACACATTTCATAAATGAAATACGCAGTTATCAACAAGCATTTTCAAAATGGATTTACCATGGCAACAGGTCAAAGGTTGAACCGTTATTAACATAATATTGATAACGATACCTTTCCGTCAAAAGCCCAGCTTTGTACGTTGGTATGTTGCCTTCCATGTATGTCTTCCTTGAAGACGTTTAATGTACCAATAGGCACAATGCCTTGTGGTACAACAACTAGTATCCAAAATAGTTGTTATACATGGAATCCATTTCGGACTCATGGCAGTTTGCCATAATAGGGAGTCGATACCTCGTATCACTTCCTCAAAACGTAGTCAGTGGATATACCTTTATAAGATTGACATCTTTATTAGGTTAGATCAGAAACCCATACCCTAGGTTGTTTTCTGACTCTATCCCATCTACGAAGTTTTTGTGTATTTGAAGATTAATGGTACAGATTCATTATTGATGAACTGTTTGTGTTCCATTAAGGACTTCGTGCCTTGAACAGTATTACTCCGATTTTCATCGAGTATCACTATCCTCCCACTGACCACTGCATATCGGTATTCCTCTCAGGAAAACCGCATGGTGAGCAACAATCAAATTGTTCTCATGTGGGATTTACAAGTACTATACTTAAGGTTTCCCTTAGGATAACCTATATTGGCACTTATCCAATTTGGGTCTTATAGTTTGGTATTATCCAAACGTTATGCCTAGCATACCCAAATTATCAGGAATGAGAAACCCTGTTTCTTTCATGTTCATATTCAATATGATTTCTGTCAAACAGATTTATATGGAACCTTATTCTAAATAAGTTTTGCACTGTTAATACATATCCTATAGAAGGAAACAGTAGCTCAAAGCGACTCGTGATAAACCTTATCATGTCCAACAAAATTCGGTTTTAGTTCGGACACACCGTCTAACTGACGTGTCACGGGAGGAGTCATCATATGAAAGAATACCGTACTCTTTCATTTACCTATGAAACTTACTGCTTAAGTATTTTCCAATACGGTCTTACCGTGGCGGCATAATACTATAGCCGATCTGTTTATTTACTTCGTGTCGAAACTTCAAAAGTTTCCGATCTGTGTTCTTCAAAAGAAACACATAACCATAACGTGATGCCACATCCGTTAAGGTCACGAAATATTCATGTTCACATCTAGCCTAGCTAGATATGGGCCCACTTACTTCACCATGAATAGGGCTAACAGATCGGTGGCCCTTTTACTATTACCAAGTAAATAGTATTTTAGGTACTGTACCTAATAAACTAGATTCGCAGACCTTATTTGAATAGTCAAATCAGTCCTAGTACCCACTCTTCAAAAGTGTGGATATACGAGTCTCGTTTAATTGTGTCCTAGACAACAATGCCACAAATAAGTTTCAATTGATCAAATCAATTTGAGCTATATATTTGTCATTTTATATGTTTGAGATTTTATTTATATTCAAAATATAAATTATGTTATTTACATCTAATGTATTTATCTCAGTATCATCTTTATATAATGAAACACTTTAGTGTTCCAGAATATAAAGGTTTTATCCGCAACGGATTAAACACTGATATAGAGATAATGTCTCTAGTTAAACTAGTTACATTATAACAGTTCCTAATTTAAGTACATACCCGAAGGGTAGTTTTTAACTTAGATATCTACGGTCGAAACAGCGACTTTCGTCCCGTTTCCGATTCGCAGAGAAATCTCGGCTTGAAGTCAGTATCCAGCTCATAGCAGATTCTGAACATCAATACATATATTTTATGTACCACACTAAGTATTTAAAATCCAATTTCAATACTAGTAGTGAACATAACTTTGACAAATATTTTAAAGTTAGAGCCTCGCCCTTTCTTTAATTCCTTCGTGTCTACCATATCCAAATGGTAGTCACTTTGGGATATGTCAATTTTCTTTTCAATATTTCACAAACCTTTGGCCAAGCCTTGGTTTTAGAATATCGAAATGATGTGCACCTTGTGCAACTTGCCCAATTGCAAACTTTGACTTTTCACCACCAGAATAGTCAAATCAATTCTTTAAGAATTATTAATTGCAATTTGATACTTTTAAATCTAAAGGTAGATTTATGATAAGTATATTAATTAAGCATTAAAGTCATCATCACATAAATCTTCTAAAGATTTTATGCTCCACTATTTGCTTAATTATGAGCTAAGTCATTATAAGTTATTTTATCAAATAAATTAACCTATTAATAATTCCCAATTGAAAATTAAATCATTTAAAATATTCAACTTTTCAATTCTTTCTTAATTTTAATAGTCCAACTATTTAATCAATTTAATAAGGTACTATTTATTATAATGATTACAATAATCCAATTATTTAATCAACTATAATCTTAATATTGATTACTATAATCCAATTATAAAATCAACTATCTTTTAATTCAATTATATTGATTACTATAATCCAATTATAAAATCAACTATATATCGAATGAGTTTGTATATAGTCCAACTATATATATATTTAAAACAACATAAAATATTAGTCCAACTAATACTTTTGATTAATATGACGAGTAAAATATAGATGAGCGCGTTTAGCGAGTATTCGAACGAATATTGCAAATTCAATACTTGCCTCCCACTATTTTTCGTCGAGCCTCTAACCCTCTGTCGAGTACTCGGGAAACCGTGTTTCCTAGTGGGCTAGGATCCCGTTAAATATCACACAATCTTGACTTTGGCCAACAAATTGTATGATAATTAACTAGGTAGATCTCGAAGATCAATTGGATCTCATCCAACTCCTAGATCCAGTAGGTGGACATCCAAGTCCGAAACATATATCTTATATATGCCTATATATCCAATATATACCCTAACCTTTTTCCTCTGAATCAACTAGGCCTTGGCTTTGGCACAACAAACCTAGTGATCCCAGTCAAGCGTGGACCCATTGACATGGAAGCTTCGTGATCAATGTCTATGGACAAGAAGTGGTCTTGACTTTGGCCAACAAACCACAACTTGGACACGACACCGATATGGTACAAAGCCTCGTGATTAAAGCACATCTTCGACGGACAAGGGCTTGACTTTGGCCAACAACCCCTGCCAATCTCGGATCTTGAGCAAGAATCACTCAATGGAAGGAAAATAAACGCTTGATATTAATGAGGGATTTTCGCGTGCAAATTGGCTACGAATTTAATTATCTTTGTTAAGGTCTCATCATCATACACCCTTAAACATGCATTCTAAATACATACATAAAAGCGAGTATGAAAATAAATAATAATGATATGCGGATGGATACTTTACACATTGATCCTAGATCAAATCTCTCCCTTTCTCACTCATGCTAGCACTAGTATTACTTCTACCCGTTACACTACACTTCTAAAGAAACCTCATATACATAGGGGAATAGGTGAGAAGAGAATACAAAGAGAATGAAGGTGATGAGGCTGGACACGCAGGTCCAATTTAATAAATCGAATTTATTACAACAATTTCTAAAATTGCCCACCCATCTAATATCCATCCGATATACATTATTCATTCAACACAACCACGTATTCACACACATAAGCATGCTATCAATCAATCTAATCAAATTAATTAATCTGATAATTAAGTGATCATCCAATGTTCAAACAACGATTTGATTTTGTTCAAGTCAAACTCGTTTTTGCGAATAAGTACTTAAAGTACGAATTCATGAATTAAATTAAACTATATTATTAAATCTAATTTAACATGTACTTAATACTAATTCACTATTCAATTCCAAATTAAACATTACACTTTATTAATAAACCTTTTACGATTTAAATTCCAAATTTAATCGTAACGCGTCTCAAAGACCGATTAACGCCCAACGTCAATTCAATTAAAGTCCAATGGGCTTTTAATTGATTTCTTAAGGCGTGGACTTTTGGTCAACTCGGGTCAACCGATAACCAAAGTCCAATCTGGGATTTACCCCATAAGCCCATAAATCAATTTAGGCCCATTAGGCCCAATTGAACTTTAAAGGTTCATTAGTCGCATTTGGGCTTTATGGTTAAGGTTTTGGGCCCAATTGGATCCAATCCATTTGGCCTAAACCAAACTTGATAAATCAAGCCCAATAGGCCCAATTACAACATAAGAAGCCCAAATCCAATTTAAGGCCTAAATAACTAAATCACATGAATCCAATTCCGCAACTTAATTACCTAAAGTGCATTACATGATTAATCAACTAAATCAATATTTCTAAAACACCATATTAGTCCAATTAATCATGCTCATTATCATTATCACATGTCCAACACATAAATGAAAAAATCAAACCCATTACATGCTACTTTAGTCTCGGCCAAGGAGGGATTTTGTGTCCGATTTGGTTTCAATCCAATCGAACCCACAATCGACATTAAATCAACATCCTAAATGATTTCATACACATCCAATGCCACAAAATCAAAAAAAAAATACCAAGACATTAGGGCATGATACTTATTCGGCCAAGGTGATGAATTTGGGGATTTTATGTTCAATTCAAAATCCAATCCAATTCGTCTTAAATTAACATCATCCTACATGATTCTAACTCATCCAATGAATCAAAATCAAAAAAATCCAAGAATCCAAAAATCATCATGCATTCGGCCAAGGTAACATTTTTGGGCAAAATTGATCCAATCACATTTTGTTGAAATTGATCAAATCAATCTTCAATATAACATATATAAAGCATGCTCAAACATCTAATTTCGTTAAATCATGCTCGAATACAAAATACCCAATTTTAAGCCCTACATTTTTCATGCTTGAACCTTTGGCTCTTGATGCCATTGTTGGAAATTAATCTAGGTCCCAAGATCAAACAAGCAATGAAAACAATGAGTGAATACATCAACGGAGATAGCGGAATACTCACATCGATCGGTTGAGTCGATTTGGAGACGAATCAAGCCCAAAAGCTCACTGCCTTAGGAGCCAAACTGCAGCAGTCCACTGTCCACCAAATCAGAATTTTGAGCTGAGAAACGGAGCTCCGAGCTTCGTCCGACGGATCCCGGCTCATGGGTGAACCTCCCTACCACTTTCGCAAGACTCGTAGTGTGCTAGCACTTGCGGTTTTCACCATGAAAACCCAACTCTTGGCTTCCCTTGCTCACGGTTTTTGGCTTCCAAAACCAGTCCACTTTTCAGTTTGGGCGTGAGGAGAGGAGAGAAAATGAGAGAGATGAAGATGTGTTAAAGTTAATTTGCATTTTAATTTCAAGTGTATCTAAACACTTTCATGAATTTCAAATGCATTTCACTTTAATTTGCATTTCAAAAGTCAAACCATAAAAGCAAACACTATGCACATCAATCACACATCACCATTCATATCAACTTTAATAAAGTGATTTGATGTGTGTCTTTCAATCAATCAATCACATCAATCAATCACATCACTCAAAGTGACATTTGATTTGACGCTTGATGTGACGAATGATTTGACGCTTGATGTGACTTGCATCGCCGCACTCAAATTCGAAATACGAATGCGCTCGCAATCACACTCGGGCTGGGTTCGCTAATTCTAAATTAACGTTTTTCGTCGCGTCGTAATTAAATGATTACGCCTAGCGAATTCACTATTCACATCGCTAACGAATTAATTCTAAATTAATTCATTCGCCCGAATTAAAATCTAATTTTAATTCCGCGTCGAAATCTAATTTCGTTTAATATATCGAATATATTAATTTACCGATTAATTCCAAATTAATCGTTATCTCTCTCTAGATGATATTTTATCCTAGATAAAATATCTTCGTAATTAATCCTAGATTAATTTTCTCTCTCTTCTATATAATCCCAGATTATTCAAGAGTGCGAGTTGTGCGTCATCGGTGGATTATCGGGAAGCGACCCATGAGATCCCCGGATAAGTTGGCTATAAATACGGTCGTCGGTGTATCCGAATCACGTACGTACCAAGTACTACGTTCTACCGATTTACGAGACAAGGTCGACTCCTAGCAAAGCACCAAGTCTACCCAATTCTCCGGACATGTCCATTAAAGAATATAAAGATCTGTATCAAGCGTAGTATACCAATGTATTGTGTGTATCGGCCCAGTATCGGATAGTCACGTGCTAGGGCTGGGGCTGGATAAGTGTCTGCCCCGTCCGAAGCACATGTCGGATGTCTGGTAACTAGTCTCTATAATCGGATATTCATGACCTGGTCATAATATCACGATTGGATGCGCATCACTTAAGAGCACTAATACCGTATCCTACGTGACACATCATCTCCAATATGACTGAAGTGATACTTCCGTCTCGACATCACACCCAATACACTACGACTCTCTGATAAACCCAGAAGTGGTGTACGCAGAACCGGTTAAAGCCCTGTACCACCAAGACCAAAGTCTATCGATTATCGTAAGTATTAGCGATGTAAGTCTCAGGTTAAGACTATACACACCTACCTTGATTTCGGCCTCCCATAGACACATAGTCATAATACCAATGGGATTCCGAGGGGTCTATCCAGAGTGAAGCTGTTTCCCGTACCATCGGTGAAACACGACCTCCTATCGCACTTGCATAAGTCTCCAACACTTATATATATGAGAACTATGCCGTTGTGCCTTCACAACGCACACAAGTGTAATACAAGCCTATTCCGCATTATCGATGTCCAGTCTCGATAATACTCCGGCTATGGATATTTAATGGTTAATCCTTCGGGGACTGATACTGTCTCATATCATTCTCAGTCCAGGAACTAATCATAGGGACCTCTCTTCATTTAAACATCTATGGTGATCTAATCACAATGATGAGAGTGCAATTTCCTTGTCACATAGTTAATTTGCTACAACACACAATGTTTCTGTGCAAATAGTGACCTATGGTCATTTTGTCCAACATATGGTTCATTGAGTGTTGGAGTTTTTTCAAGGTCCCAAGATCAAAACTCAAGCATGAATATCAAGTGAATACAACGACGGAAGTGCGGAATACTTACATCGAGCGGTTGAGCGACGATTTGGGCAACAAAAATCAAAAATTCACACTTTATCAAGGCAGTGGGCTGCTGTGAATAGTGAATTTCGCCCCTTCACTTCAAGTTTTGAAGCTCCAAGCTTCACCGAATGGCTTCCCGGCTCATGGGTTAACTTCCCTATCACCTTCGCATTGAACCGGAGTGTGCTAGCACTCTTGTTTTGCCACAAAACACACTTGCTTCCCCTTTATTTCCTCCATTTCCACGGCAGTGACTGCCAAGAAGAAACCAGAAAATGGCGTGAAGAGAGGAGAAGGAAGAAGAGGAGAGAGAGGAGGAAAATGAAAGTGTTACTTGTGTTGTCCATTTCGGTTTTGGCTTTGTTTAAAGCATCAAATGCCAAATGAATTACTTTTGTTTTTCATTTCAAAGTCATTTGCTTTATGTCAACAACACCCATCACTTTCAATCAACAAGTCACATCACATCACTTTTCAAACATCAATCAATCCAATCAATTGTCACATCACTCAAAGTGACATGATTTGACGCTTGATGTGACGCTAGATGCGACTAGCGATTTGACGCTTGATTTGACGTGCCGCACTCGAATTCTAAATACGAATGCGCTCGTAAAAATCTCGGGCTCGGGTTCGTTAATTCCAAATTAATGAATTTTCCGTTGCGTCGTAATTAAACGATTACGCCTAGCGAAATCACTATTCACGTCGCTAACGAATTAATTCTAAATTAATTCGTTCGCCCGAATTAAAATCTAATTTTAATTCCGCGTCGAAATCCAATTTCGATTAATATATCAAATATATTAATTCCTCGATTAATTCCAAATTAATATTTCTCTCTCTTTAATCGTTATTTTATCCTAGATAAAATATCTCCGCAATTAATCCCAGATTAATTTTCTCTCTCATAATTAATCCCAGATTAATATAAGTGTGAGTCATACGTCATCGGTGAATCTTTGGGAAGCGACCCATGAGATCCCCGGATATGTTGGTAGTCAAATCGGTCGTCGGACTATCCGAACACGTAAGTACCTCGTACTACGTTTTACCGATTTACAAGACAATGTTGGCTTCTAGCAAAGCACCATGTCTATCCAATTCTCCGGAAACATCCTTACAGGAATAAGGATCTATATCAAGCGTAGTATACCGTAGTATTGTGCGTATCGGCCCAGTATCGGATAATCACGTGCTAGGGCTGGGGCTGGATAAGTGTCTACCCCGTCCGAAGCACATATCGGATGTCTGGTAACATAGTCTCTATAATCGGATATACATGACCTGGTCACAATATCCCGATTGGTTGCGCAACACTCAAGAGCACTAGTACCGTATCCTGCGTGACATCATCTCCAATATGACTGAAGTGACACTTCCGTCTTGACATCACACCCAATACTCTACGACTCTCTGATAAACCCAGAAGTGGTGTACACAGAACCGGTCAAAGCCCCCTACCACCAAAACCAAAGTTTATCGATTATCGTAAGTATTAGCGATGCAAGTCTCAGGTTAAGACTATACACACCTACCTTGATTTCGGCCTCCCATAGACACATAGTCATAATACCAATGGGATTCCGAAGGGTCTATCCAGAGCGAAGCTGTTTCCCGTACCATCGGTGAAACACGACCTCCTATCGCACTTGCATAAGTATCCAATACTTATATATATGAGAACTATGTCGTTGTGCCCTCACAACGCACACAAGTGCAATACTAGCCTATTCCGCATTATCGATGTCCAGTCTCGATAATACTACGGCTAGGGATATTTAATGATTAATCCTTCGTGGACTGATACTGTCTCATATCATCTCAATCCAGGAACTAATCATAGGGACCTCTCTTCATTTATATATCTATGGTGATCTAATCACAAATGATGAGAGTGAAATTTCCTTATTACATAGTTAATTTGCTACAACAACACAATGATCTGTGCAAATAGTGACGCTATGGGTCATATTATCCAACAATCTCCCACTTAGCACGTAGCGAGTCACTCAAGTGTCCTACACCTGAACTATGTACGGTTCGCTCAAATTGCTGAGGAAAGGTTTTCGTCAGCGGATTTGTTTGATTATCATTTGACGCGATTTATACGATCATCACATCGCCACGATGTATGATCCGAATGAATCAGATGATATAGAAGTATATATCTGGATCGTCGATGAGACCATTAATTCTTTAGCCTGTGCTGATGCCTAGCTCAGCTGCTAACAGAACTGTATCTAATCTAATTAGATATGTATCGACCCAAATGACTTCTATTGCTGCCTCAGCTGCTGCAATTAACCCGCATTTGTTGTTTATGCGGTAACAGTATCTTGCTTGGAAGATTTCCAGCTTACTGCACCGTTATTCAAACTGTATAGTACCGTTTGAGACTTTTAGTTGTCTTTATCGGTTATAGGAAACTTGCTACAGTGATCCCAGTCACTTCAAGTTCTCCTTCTCCATAGAGTAAGACAGCATCCTTAGTTCTCTAAGATACTAACGGACGTTCCTAACATCAATCCAGTGACTATCACTCGGATTAGCCTGTTTGTGAATCTATATGCTCAAAGCGTATGATAAACCAGGTCTTGTACATTTTTCAATGTACGGTTCCAGGGAGAGTATTTCGAAAGCCAAGCTTTCGCCGACATTTATTTTATGGGAATATCATTTCCAAGAAATGACGTATCATCATTATTTTATAGGACAGCCACTGTCAGTGCGCTCCCACTAACCCTCTTATTTACACAAGAATCATTTTTCATTTTGAATTAAATCATACACCATTATGATTACATCAAAATGATAATTCCAAGAACTTATGCTCGCGTCAGCAAGCATCATCTAAATGGATCTACCGTGGCAATAGGTAAAAGGTTGAATCGTAATCAACACAATGTCGATAACGATACCTTTCCGTTAAAAGCCTAGCTTTATACGTTGGTATATTGCCATCCATGTACGTCTTCCTTGAAGACTTATAGTACCAATAGGCACAATGCCATGTGGTACATCAACTAGTCTCCAAACTGGTTGATATACATGGAATCCATTTCGGACTCATGACACTTTGTCATAATAGGGAGTCGATACCTCGTATCACTTCCTTTGTTCTCGTGTATTCGAAGATTAATGGTATAGTTTCATCCTTGATGAACTATATATGTTCCATTAAGATTCAGTGCCTAGAACAGTATTACTCCGATTTTCATCGAGTTATACTATCCTCCCACTTACCACTGCATATCAGTATTCCTCTTAGGAAAACCGCATGGTGAGCAACAATCTAATTGTTCTCTAGTGAGGTGTTAAGTACAATACTTATGGTATCCCTAGGATGACCTACAATTGGCACTTATCATATTTGGGTTTTAGTTTGGTATCATCCAAACATATGCCAAGCATACCCAAATAGTCAGGAATGAGAAACCCGGTTTCTTTCCCGTTCATATCTAATATGATATCTGTCAAACAGATTATTATGGAACCTTATTCAAAATAAGTTCTTGCACTGTTTAAAGCTTATCAGTTGAAGGAAATGGTAGCTCAAAGCGACTCGTGATTAACCTTATTATGTCTAACAAAATTCGGTTAATCATGTTCGGACACACCGTCAAAATGACGTGTTCCGAGAGGAGTCCTCATTGAAAGAATACTATACTCTTTCAAGTATACGAGAAACTTACTGCTTAAGTATTTTCATTATGGTCTTACCGTGATGGTGTAATACTATAACCGATCTGTTTGTCTATTCCGTGTCGAAACTATAAAAATTTTCGATTTGTGTTCTTCAAAAGAAACACACAACCATTACGCGATGCCACATCCGTATAGGTCACGTAATATTCATATCCACCTCTAGCCTAGCTAGACACGGGCCCACTTGCTTCACTATGAACTAGGGCTAACAGATCGGTGGCATTTTCACTTTTACTGAGTAAAGGTGTTTTAAGCATTTTGCTTAATAAACTAGATTCGTAGACTTTATTTGAATAGAATCAAATCAGTCCTAGTACCCGCTCTTCAAAAGTGCGGATATACGATTCTTGTTTAGTAGTGTCCCTGACAACTATGCCACAATTAAGTTTCTTAATTGATCAAATCAGTTTGAGCTATTATTTGTCATGTTATATATTGAGATATTATTTATATTCAAAATATAAATTCTGTTATTCACATCTAATGTGTTTATCTCAATATCATCTTTATATAATAAAACACTTTAGTGTTCTAGAATATAAAGGTACACCCGCAGCGGGTTATACACTGATATAAAGACAATGTTTCTAGTCAAACTAGTTACATTTTAACAGTTCCCTAATTTAAGTACATACCCAAGGTAATTCCTAAAGTTAGGTATCTATGGTTAAAACAGCGACTATCGTCCCGTTTTCAATTCGCAGAGAGTAATCTCATCTGAAGTCAGTATCCTGCTTAAAGCAGATTCTGCACAACAGTACATATTTATGTATCACACTAAGTATTTAAAATCCAATTTTAATACTAGTTGTGAACATAATTATGACAAACATATTTGAAGTAAGAGCCTTGCTCGTCTTCATTCCTTCTTAGGATATTTCCTATTATCTTCCTAGAAGACCTAATCCATAATTCTGATTCAGAAATTAGGGAGTCTATTCGACAAGCTTAATGGATTAAGCGCTAAAGTTATCATTATATGAATATTCCAAATTTCATATTCCACTTATTCGCTTAACTCCGGGCTTTAGGCATAAATCATTATTTTATCAAATAAATTACTTATTAATTTCCAAGACCATCTTGAAATTATTCCCAATTTGAAAATTAAATCATTTAAAATATTTTAATCCAATATTATATTTTAATATCCAACTTTTCAATTTTATCTTGATTACAATAGTCCAACTATTTAATCAACGATTAGTGGTACTATTTATTATAATGATTATAATAGTCCAACTATATAATCAAATATAATCCAAATTAATTAACCTCAATTACATTGATTACTATAATCCAATTATAAAATCAACTGTAAACTGAAATTAATTAATTCAAATATATTGATTAATATAATCCAATTATATATAATCAACTATAATACAGTCCAACTGTTTATTAAAACAACATAAAATATTAGTCCAACTAATACTTTGATTAATGTGACGAGAAAAATATAAATGAGCGTGTTTAGCGAGTAATTGAACGAATGTTGCAAATTCAATACTTGCCTCCCACTATTTTTCGTTGAGCCTCTAACCCTCTGTGGAGTACTCGGGAAACCGTGTTTCCTAGTGGGCTAGGATCCTGTCAAATAACATACAACCTTGACTTTGGCCAACAAGCTGTATGCTATTTAACCAGGTAGATCTCACAGATCAATTGGATCCAATCCAATTCCCAGATCCGGTTAGGTGGACATCCAAGTCCTAAACATATTACTTATGCCAATGTATCTAATACATTTTCCTAACCTTATCCTCCGAATCATCTAGGCCTTGCCTTTGGCACAACAAACCTAATGATTCCAGTTAAGCGGGACCCATTGACAAGGAAAGTTTCGTAATCAATGTCGTTGGACAAGAAGTGATCTTGACTTTGGCCAACAAATCACAACTTGGACAAGACACCGATGTGGAACAAAACCCTCATGATTCAAGTACATTCAATTGACAAGGTCTTGACTTTGGCCAACAAACCAATGCCAATTGGATCTTGAACAAGAATCATTCAATGGAAGGATAATCGCTTAATATAGATTGAGGGATTTTTCGCGTTCAAATTGGCTACCAATTTATTATCTTTGTTAAGGTCTCATCATCATACACCCTTAAACATGCATTCTAAACACATAATAAAGCGCATATGAAATAAAATAATAATGATATGCGGATGGATACTTTACATTGATCCTAGATCAAATCTCTCATTTTCTCTCTCCAAAGCTAGCACTTGTATTTACTTCTACCCGTTACACTACACTTCTAAAGAAACCTCATTTACATTGAGGGGAATAGGTGAGAAGAGAATACAAAGAGTATAAAGGTGATAAGGCTGGACACGCAGGTCCAATTTATAAATCAATTTATTACAATTTCCAAAATTGTCCCACCCGACTAATATCCATCCGATATACATTATTCATGCATCGCAACCATGTATTCACTCAAGCATGTTATCAATCAATCTAATCCAATTAATTAATCTGATAATTAGTGATCATCCAATGTTCAAACAACGATTTGATTTTGTTCGAGTCAAACTCGTTTTTGCGAATAAGTACTTAAAGTACGAATTCTCGAATTAAATTAAACTACATAATTAAATCTAATTTAATATGTATTAATACTAATCCAATTATTTAATTCCAAATTAAATCTTACACTTTATTTACGAACCTTACGACTTAAATTCCAAATTTAATCGTTTCGGGTCTCAAAGCCCGATGAATATCCAATATTAATTTAATTAAAGTCTAATGGGCTTTTAATTAATTTCTTAAGGCGTGGACTTTTGGTCAATTCGTGTCAAACCGAATAACCAAAATCCAATCCGGGAGTTACCCCATAAGCCTAGAAATCAATCTTGGCCCATTAGGCCCAATTAAACTTTAAAGGTCCATAAGTCGCATTTAGGCTTTATGGTATGGATTTTGGGCCTAATTGGATCCAACCAATTTTGCCTAAACCTAACTTTGTACAACAAAGCCCAATAAGCCCATTTACAACAATTCAAGCTCAATTTCCAAAATTAGCCTTATTAATTAATTACAAATCCAATCTCGCAATTTAATTACCTAAAGTGTATATCATGATTAATCACCTAAACTATTATTTCCAAAACACAAATTAGGCTAATTAATCATACTCAACTTATCATCACATGTCCAACAAGTCAAGATTAAAATCAAACTCATTACATGCTTTACTTTATTCTTGGCAATAAGGTTAATTACATGTCCGATTTGTTTCAATCCAATTAAAACCAATTCGACATCAAATCAACATAGCCTCAATCGTTTCAAGTCATCCAATGATCAACGAAACAAAATTACCCAGATTTAGGGCATATTCCTATTCGGCCAACACATCAAAATTGGGGAAATTTGTTCTAAACAAAATTTAATCAAATTGATCCAACCAATCATCAATTAAACATGTATTAAGCATATTTAATCATCCAATTTCATAATTGCATGCTCAATTTCATTTTACCCGATTTCAAGTTTCATGACATACTTTCAAAATTGGGGAAATTTGTTCTAAACAAAATTTAATCAAATTGATCCAACCAATCATCAATTAAACATGTATTAAGCATACTTAATCATCCAATTTCATAATTGCATGCTCAATTTCATTTTACCCGATTTCAAGTTTCATGACATACTTTCAAAATTGGGGAAATTTGTTCTAAACAAAATTTAATCAAATTGATCCAACCAATCATCAATTAAACATGTATTAAGCATACTTAATCATCCAATTTCATAATTGCATGCTCAATTTCATTTTTCCCAATTTAAAGTTTCATGACATACTTGGCAATTTGGGGATTTTTCGTCCAAATCGAATTCAATCCAATTGATTCCGCAATCGACGTTAAATCATCATCCCGAATGATTTCCAACACTTCCAATTGTCAAAAATCAAAAATCCCAAGATATTAAAACATATATCATTTTCGGCCAAGAGGAAAGTTTGGGGAAAAATTGATCCAATCAAATTTTCTTCAAATTGACCTAATCAATATTCAATACAAACACAATTAAGCATACAAATCCATCCAATTTCATTTATCATGCTCACAATCAAGTTTGCCCAAATTTTATCCCTAACTTTTCATGCTTTTAACCTAAGCTCATGATGCCATTGTTGGAGTTTTTCAAGGTCCCAAGATCAAAACTCAAGCATGAATATCAAGTGAATACAACGACGGAAGTGCGGAATACTTACATCGAGCGGTTGAGCGACGATTTGGGCAACAAAAATCAAAAATCTGCACACTTTATCAAGGCAGTGGGCTGCTGTAAATAGTGAATTTCGCCCCTTCACTTCAAGTTTTGAAGCTCCAAGCTTCACCGAATGGCTTCCCGGCTCATGGGTTAACTTCCCTATCACCTTCGCATTGAACCCGGAGTGTGCTAGCACTCTTGTTTTGCCACAAAACACACTTGCTTCCCCATTTATTCCTCCATTTCCACGGCAGTGAGCTGCCAAGAAAGAAAACCAGAAAATGGCGTGAAGAGAGGGAAGAGAAGAAGAGAAGAGGAGAGAGGAGGGAAAAGTGAAAGTGTTACTGTGGTGCCATTTCGGTTTTGGCTTGTGTTTAAAGCATCAAATGCCAAATGAATTACATTTGTTTTTCATTTCAAAGTCATTTGCTTTATGTCAACAACACCCATCACTTTCAATCAACAAGTCACATCACATCACTTTTCAAACATCAATCAATCCAATCAATTGTCACATCACTCAAAGTGACATGATTTGACGCTTGATGTGACGCTAGATGCGACTAGTGATTTGACGCTTGATTTGACGTGCCGCACTCGAATTCTAAATACGAATGCGCTCGTAAAAATCTCGGGCTCGGGTTCGTTAATTCCAAATTAACGAATTTTCCGTTGCGTCGTAATTAAACGATTACGCCTAGCGAAATCACTATTCACGTCGCTAACGAATTAATTCTAAATTAATTCGTTCGCCCGAATTAAAATCTAATTTTAATTCCGCGTCGAAATCCAATTTCGATTAATATATCAAATATATTAATTCCTCGATTAATTCCAAATTAATATTTCTCTCTCTTTAATCGTTATTTTATCCTAGATAAAATATCTCCGCAATTAATCCCAGATTAATTTTCTCTCTCTCTAATTAATCCCAGATTAATATAAGTGTGAGTCATACGTCATCGGTGAATCTTTGGGAAGCGACCCATGAGATCCCCGGATATGTTGGTAGTCAAATCGGTCGTCGGACTATCCGAACACGTAAGTACCTCGTACTACGTTTTACCGATTTACAAGACAATGTTGGCTTCTAGCAAAGCACCATGTCTATCCAATTCTCCGGAAACATCCTTACAGGAATAAGGATCTATATCAAGCGTAGTATACCGTAGTATTGTGCGTATCGGCCCAGTATCGGATAATCACGTGCTAGGGCTGGGGCTGGATAAGTGTCTACCCCGTCCGAAGCACATATCGGATGTCTGGTAACATAGTCTCTATAATCGGATATACATGACCTGGTCACAATATCCCGATTGGTTGCGCAACACTCAAGAGCACTAGTACCGTATCCTGCGTGACATCATCTCCAATATGACTGAAGTGACACTTCCGTCTTGACATCACACCCAATACTCTACGACTCTCTGATAAACCAGAAGAAGTGGTGTACACAGAACCGGTCAAAGCCCCTACACCCCAAACCAAAGTTTATCGATTATCGTAAGTATTAGCGATGCAAGTCTCAGGTTAAGACTATACACACCTACCTTGATTTCGGCCTCCCATAGACATAGTCATAATACCAATGGGATTCCGAAGGGTCTATACAGAGCGAAGATGTTTCCCGTACCATCGGTGAAACACGACCTCCGATCGCACTTGCATAAGTATCCAATACTTATATATATGAGAACTATGTCGTTGTGCCCTCACAACGCACACAAGTGCAATACTAGCCTATTCCGCATTATCGATGTCCAGTCTCGATAATACTACGGCTAGGGATATTTAATGATTAATCCTTCGTGGACTGATACTGTCTCATATCATCTCAATCCAGGAACTAATCATAGGTACCTCTCTTCATTTATATATCTATGGTGATCTAATCACAAATGATGAGAGTGCAATTTCCTTATTACATAGTTAATTTGCTACAACAACACAATGATCTGTGCAAATAGTGACGCTATGGGTCATATTATCCAACAATGAGAAACCATTGGAATCATATATTCCAGTATACGACTTGTGCGGTCTCAACGGGTTTCTATTGACCAAGCAGTGTAAACCTTGACCAGGAACTGCCTGAGAATGACAACGTCATGATACTTGTCAATGTCCGTTGCGACGCTTTTGCAACTGTATCATGACTAATCATTCTAGGGTCATTACGTCTTTAACATATTATAAGATTCATTATATTAAAGAAACTGCATATATTATTCATAATAATAATGTTTTACAGAAGTATTTACAAGGAAATACAACCGGGAATTGGCGCTGTGAGCACCAACCCCAACAAAAACTCCCACTTGCTCTAGTGCCAATAACGATTATATCTAATACCCATCGACTCCACGTGTTTATCAAATATCTTCGGAGGTATGGCCTTCGTCAGCGGGTCTGCTACATTATCTTCACTCGGTACCTTGCACACGATAATATCCCATCGTGACACAATCTCTCGAATGATGTGGTACTTGCGTTCACATGCTTCGACTTCTGATGCGCCTTGGTTCCTTTGCTAGCGCAATGGCTCCAGTATTATCACAGTATAATGGAATTGCATTCACGATACTTGGGACAACTCCCAATTCTGTAACAAAATTCTTTATCCACACAACCTCTTTTTCGGCTTCGGAAGCTGCAATATATTCCACCTCAGTGGTGGAATCAGCTGTAGATCCCTGCTTGGAACTCTTCCAACAAACTGCACCTCCGTTAAGGGTAAAGACAAATCCAGATGTAGACTTTCTATCATCGGGATCCGATTAGAAATCGGAGTCTGTATACCCATTAACTTGCAGTTCGTTTCCTCCATAAATTATTAACTTATCCTTAGTACCTTTAAGATACTTGATGATATATTTAATGGCCATCCAATGGTTATTACCTGGGTTGGACTGATATCTGCTAGTTACGCTAACAGCGAAACTGATATCAGGCCTGGTACATAACATGGCATACATTATGCTGCCCAAACAAGAAGCATAAGGTTGGCTAGACATTCTAACCTTCTCATCTTCTGTTTGCGGACTCATCTTCTTTGAAAGATGAATCCCATGTCTGAACGGTATGTTTGCTGTCTTACAGTTACCAAAATTATACCGTTCTAAGATCTTATCTATGTACGTTGATTGGGATAACCCAATCAGCTTCCTTTGTCTATCTCTATAGAGTTTTATCCCTAAAACATAGGAAGCTTCTCCCAGGTCCTTCATGGAGAAATTCTTACAGAGGTACGCTTTAACGCTTTGTAACATACCTAAATCATTCCCAAAGATTAGGATGTCATCAACATATAGGACTAAAAATACGACCATGCTCCCACTGGCCTTCTGATATACACAGGATTCTTCTGAATTCTTGAGAAAACCAGACGATCTAATAATCTCATCGAATCGAAGATTCCAACTTCGTGAAGCTTGTTTAAGTCCATAAATGGACTTCTTAAGCTTACATACCATGCCCAAGTTTTCGCTGGATGCGAAACCTTCCTGCTGTTCCATATAGATTTCTTCATCAAGAAATCCATTTAGAAAAGCCGTTTTGACATCCATTACCAAATCTCATACTCATGATACGCAGCTATAGAAAGAAAAATCCGAATAGACTTAAGCATTGCAACCGGTGAAAAAGTTTCATCGTAGTCGACGCCAGGTCGCTGCGTGTAACCTTTTGCTACCAGTCGGGCCTTGTAAATTTCAACCTTACCGTCAGGCCCTCGCTTCCTCTTGTAAACCCATTTACAGCCGATAGGAACAATTCCCTCTGGAAGCGGAACCAAGTCCCAAACTTGATTCTCATGCATTGAGTCTATCTCGGATTTCATGGCACTTTGCCATTTCACGGAGTCGATGTCCAACATCGATTCTCTATAAGTGAAAGGATCTGTCTCTTCTATTAAGAGAACATCCAGACTCTTTTCTTGTATCAAATACAAGCGTTCAGGAGGTCTGGATACCCTTTCTGACCTACGGAGTGTATGTGTTGAAGGTCATTCATCTATTTGAACTTCAGGTTTCTCCGTTGGTTCGTTGTTTTCAGGTTATACTTCATCAAGCATAACCAGTCTATGATCACCACCTTCTGACAAAAATTCTACTTCTAGAAATTTTGCGAAGCGAGCTACGAATACATTTCGATGCTCGGTATCATAGAACAGATATCCCCTCGTATTCGGAGGATATCCAACAAACCTAAACTTTTGCCCTCGAGGCGAAAGCTTACTTTACTGAGTCACCCTGACATAGGCAGGACAACCCCAAACCTTAATATAATTAAGATTTGGTCTCCTACCGAACCATATCTCATACGGTGTCGTAGGAACAGCCTTTGAAGGAATCTTATTCAAAAAATGTGTGGCGGTTAAGAGAGAGTAGCCCCATAAATAATAGGGCAAATCTGTGAAACTCAACATTGATCGGACCATATCCAATAAAGTCCGATTTCTCCTCTCAGATACTCCATTATGTGTGGGGTACCTGGAGGAGTGTATTGAGCGAGAATCCCATTCTCTTTCATATAATCCATGAACTCACCACTCATATATTCGCCACCTCGATCAGATCGAGGCATTTAATATATTTACCAGTTTGTTTTTCTACTTCATTTCGGAATTCTTTGAACTTTTCAAAGGTTTCCGATTTATGTCGCATCAAATAGACATAACCGTACCGTGATAAATCATCGATAAAGGTAACGAAGTATGAATAACCACTGTGAGCAGTTTGACTTAGTGGACCACATACATCAGAATGTACGAGTTCCAGTAAGTTAGTGGCTCGGTGTCCAACACCAGAAAATGGGGCTTTGGTCATTTTACCCTGAATACAGGATTCACAGGTTGGATAGGATTCAATGGTGAGATCTGGTATCAAACCATTCCTAACCATTTGATTAAGGCGTTTAGCCCCAATGTGACCTAGCCGCATATGCCATAGTTCAGTATTATTAACTTCAGGTAATCTACGTTTATTAATTCCAGAACTTAATATATCTTTTGATGTTTGCAGTGTATAATGACCATGCTAATTTGGAAAACAAAGGATCTGAATATTATTCTTATCATATAAATACAAAGAACTGTTCTTAATATTAATACAAAAGCCTTCTGTATCTAATACAAAAAGGGATATAATATTAGCCACACATCCTGGCACAAAAAAGCATTCATTTAACAAAAGTGTCCCATTCGGCAATGAGATCTCGCATACTCCCACTGCAACTGCATCCAGTGAGTCTCCACTCCCGAATCGCAACTGCATCTCTCCAGGCTTCAGCCTCCTACTTTCCTTCAGCACCTGCAACGTATTGCAAATGTGAATGGGACAAGCAGAATCTAAAATCCAGTTGGATGTAACGGCTTCACAAGCCAAAGATATATCAATAACTGGAAAAATAAAAGTACCTGATTTCGATGCTCTCTCCCTCCTGATCTGGGCAATGTAGTCTGGACAGTTCCTCTTCCAGTGCCCGACTTTGCCGCAGTGGTGGCATTTGTCTTCAGAAGCCCTTTTGGGCTTGGCTATCTTTGCTTGCTGTTGAGGACCAACTGCCTTCTTCTTCTTCTTCCCTTTCTTGTTCTTTCCCTTGGACATTCCTTGGGAAGAAGCTGAAAGAGAAGTAGATCTAGGAGGGCGAGTCGGTAATCCCTTCCTAAGGTCCTCTTCTGCCGTGAGCAACATCCTATGTAGCTCATGGTAGGTACAGATAGTCCTGTGCATGTTGAAGTACATCACAAACTGTTGGAATGAAGCTGGTAGTGAACCAAGAATGACACTCCTCCTGAGAATGTCATTTAGGATGAGATTATGTTGCCTCAATTGATCGATCAAATCGATCATTTGAAGAACATGTGGGATAACACTTTGCCCATCATCCAGACGCGCATGGAACAGTTCCATGGCGACTTTGTGAATAATCACTTGTTCTTGGTTCTCGAACGATTGTCTCAATCGCGTCATCGTACTATAGGAATAAACCATACCATAGTACTGTTGCTTGAGTTTCGGAGAGAGAGAACTGAGGATGTATGATTTAACCCTTAAATCATCATCCTTCCAAGTTTCAAAAACTCGACGTTCCTCCTCCGAAGCATCCTCACCCACTGCAAGGGGCAACGGACCCTCAAGTATATATCCCAACTTTTCGGAGTCGAGGACAATCCTCAAGTCCATTTCCCAGTCTGTAAAGTTCTCAGCGCCTTTCAGTTTGTTCGCATCAAGCATACGCACAAACTGGTTTGTGGATTGACCCGCCATCGCAAATCTATCATATAGATCACGAAAAACGGTTAGCAGATATAAAACAGTTTCATATAATATCATAAGCATAAACTAGATCATGGATTTTTAATCTAATATGCCCCTCCCACTGAATCATGTAATACTGTAATCCCAAAACAGAATACAAATATTTAATAATTAAATTAAATACTAATAGTGAAAAGTGGACCCCGCGAATATATTTCAGCTCACAGCAGAGGCACGGTCTCGCCTACGTATATTCATCAGGTAGACAACTCATTTGTCAATCACTCAATAGTGACTCCTAAGTTTCCAGTCCTAGTCGTTTCTCGTTGTCGCTGCGAAGGCAGGCCCACAAGGAGACGTACCAAGGTTAAACTCGTCAATGATAAACTCAAGTTACTTACGTAATCCTGACAGCTAGGGCACGTTCAGAATTTCGCTTTCGCTTGAATTTATCTAGTATCTGATATACATCCGGTATGAATAAATCTCTATCGGCTACACCCTCACAGCAGAGGCACGGTCTCGGATGTAGTCACGGAGAAGTATTCATAAACCGTATTGACAAGACGGACCATATAACATGCATCAAATACATAATTACATTAAAACCTTATTAATTAGGGATTTTTCCGTTAAGTGTCATACACCCTAAATCTAACCGATTCAGTTTCTAATAAGCATGCATAAAGTCAAGTAAAGATGATTTAAATAAAGCCAATCATTTTAAACGGTCTAGAATCAAACTCGCTCTGATACCATTTTGAAGGGGTTTTATTAGGGGGTGAATCCGGTAACGCAGCGGAAGCGGTGAAAATCATATTTTCAGATTTCAAAACTTTTTCTCGGATTAATTAAATAAACATATTTATTTAAAATTCCAATAATCAAATTATGAAAAAAAAAAATCAAATGAATCGTATTCAAGTGAATTTACCAAATTACCCTCGTATTGGTACTTTGTCCATTTTAGTCCGAAATTGATCAAATCAATTTTGAATGATTCTAAATCATTTCTAGGATGAACTTAGCATGCTTGAATCATCAAAACACCAAAAGAACCGAAATTCCCAAAAATCTTCATCAAGGCCGAGAGCACCATTAGGGGGCATTTTGTGCCTTTTGTGATTTCATACATCAAAACACATCAAGATGCAATCCAATGAACATGAAACTTTATATGCATCTTATATACATCCAATTACACAACATAAATGAAAATCCCCAAATTTGGAATTAGTTATAAACCCTAATTTCTCAATTTCCACAAATTGGACAAATTAGACTAAATACACCAAATCAATTACTTCAATCATCTTTCTTACATCCAATCCAAGTCTCAACACAATGAAACAACTCAAGATCAAATCTAGGTAATCTTAGAGTGGATCAACAACTCTAGATTAGCAACATGGTTTCATAAACCTTAAAAGAATGTTTATTACTACAATAGTTATACACTTCCTTCATTACACATGCTTCACACTTCATCAAAATTTCCATCAACAAAAACCACAAGGAACAAAGAAAGAAATATCCTAAGAATACAATATATTGAAGCCTAGAACATAAGGAACAAATTCCTTACTAATAGCAAGTTTGAAAAACTTACTAAATTTCCAAGCCTTTTGATTTTTCCTTTCTTTTTCTCAAAGGTTCCTTTAGCTTCTTCAATGGAGATTTATGTTTTGTGAAGTGTATTAGGTTAACCAAATGAAAAGAAAATGAAAACAATATATACTTGTCCAAAAAATAGCCTTGGCCGAATTCAATGTCCATGTATATACCAAATTTTTCATTTCATTTCAATTTCATTTCATTATCATTTAATCAACTTGACAAATATCTAAAACACCTTTATGGATATTTATTTAAGTCAACAAAGGCAACTTTAATCATTTCAAAACAAATATCTAAAGTTAAGATATTTATATTTTAATTATATTAATCATTTAACAATTAAATAATTAATTAATTAATTAAATACAAATATCTCAAATATATGTATTATATTTACATTAAATATCAAATACATATATTCATTTATGATATTAGTCAAATATCTCAATTTGACATTTAATTAATGTGTATTTAAAATAATCAAGTATTAAATGTAAATACACAATAATCTAGTAAATGACTATCGGGTCCCTACACATGTATTTTGCGTTTAACCTTTAAACGACTTTATAAACAATCAATATTGTTTATTAATGTTACTCTAGTGCTCTACGAGTTTATTTCATTATTGAGACTCTCTAGATTCAGGCGTATCCGTCACGAAATCCAATTTCGTGTCCATAATTTATCCACCCATAAATCATGACGATCACGGATAAACTGGCTGAATCATATAGGTCGAGGTCATGGAAAATGTTTAATTCCTCCGTCACAGGTATCCGGATTTATCCCAGAGATATAGATGTAAACGTCAAATCTCTATGGGGATTATCCAGTCGACTATTCTATTAGAAATCTCACAAGAATGTTTAGAACTAGCTTCTAAAATTTACCACGGGCCCATGGTTTTATCTGATTGCTAATTGTATGGACTACCTATGCTATGTTACACAGAACTGACGGATCCTATCTTGACACACATAGGACACACTGAGGATCTATCTACACCCAACGAACAGGCAGAGGTCTGATCTAAATAGATCGGTGACGTGACTGCCATCTAAGTGTAGAAGATGTCTCATGTGCCCAGAGTGGCATCTCAAGTCTAAGAATCACAAGTGCTACTCAACCAAGATGACTCTTATTGACGTTGGTGTACCATCCATTAAGAATCTTCGGTGAGTCGTTCAATGTTTATCCGCTATAAACACCTACAGGTCTATACCAGTCTCCAAGACTTATGGTTCATTGAGAAACCATTGGAATCATATATTCCAGTATACGACTTGTACCGGTCTCAACGGGTTTACTATACTGACCAAGCAGTGTAAACCTTGACCAAGAACTGTCTGAGAATGACAACGTCATGATACTTGTCAATGTCCGTTGCGACGCTTTTGCAACTGTATCATAACTAATCATTCTAGGGTCATTACGTCTTTACCATATTATAAGATTCATTATATTAAAGAAACTGCATATATTATTCATAATAATAATGTTTTACAGAAGTATTTACAAGGAAATACAACCGGGAATTGGCGCTGTGAGCACCAACCCCAACATATTAGATGGGTGGGACATTTTTAGAAATTTTTGTAATAAATTTGATTTATTAATTGGACCTGTTTGTCCAGCCTTATCACCTCCTTATTCTTTGTATTCTCTTATCACATATTCCCCTAAATGTAAATGAGGTTTCTTTAGAAGTGTAGTGTAACGGGTAGAAGTAAATACATGTGCTAGCGGGAGAGAGAAATGGATAGATTTGATCTAGGATCATTGTGTAAAGTATCCAGCCGCATATCATTATTATTTTATTCATATGTGCTTTATTATGTGTTTAGAATGTATGTTTAAGGGTGTATGATGATGAGACCTTAACAAAGATAATAAATTGGTTGCCAATTTACACGCGAAAAAAACCCTCATAAAATATTAAGCGTCTTTCCTTCCATTGAGTGATTCTCACTCAAGATCCGAGACTGGCATTGGCTTGTTGGCCAAAGTCAAGGCCTTTGTCCGTCGAGAATGTGTTTGAATCACGAAGGCTTTGTTCCATATCGGTGTCTTGTCCAAGTTGTGGTTTGTTGGCCAAAGTCAAGACCACTTCTTGTCCATCAACATTGATTAGGAAGCTTTCCATGGTCAATGGGTCACGCTTAACTGTGATCACTAAGTTTGTTGTGCCAAAGCCAAGGCTTAGTTGATTCAGAGTAAAAAAGTTAGGTAATACATTGGATGTATTGGCATATATAAGATATATGTTTCGGACTTGGATGTCCCCCTATCGGATCTAGGAATTGGATTGGATCCAATTGATCTTAAAGATCTACCTAGTTAATTATCATACAATTTGTTGGCCAAAGTTAAGATTGTGTGATATTTAACGGGATCCTAGCCCACTAGGAAACACGGTTTCCCGAGTACTCGACAGAGAGTTAGAGGCTCGAAAAAAATAGTGGGAGGCAAGAATTGAATTTTCAATATTCGTTTAATTACTTACCATACGCGCTCAGTCACAAATATCATTCGTCGTTATAGATTAAATGTTAGTTGGACTAATATTTAAATCGTTGTTTTAATTAACAGTTGGACTGTATTCAAACCATTCATTTATAGCTGATTTTATAATTGGATTATAGTAATCAATATAATTGATTTTAATCTATTAAATTATAGTTGATTAAATAGTTGGACTATTGTAATCATTATAATAAATAGTACCTAAGTCGTTGATTAAATAGTTGGACTATTAGAATCAAGATGTAATAGAAAGATTGACATTTAAAACATAATCCTAGGGAAAATGTATTTAAATGGTTTAATTTTCAAATTGGGAATGAATACTGGATGGTCCTAAAAAATTAATAAGTTACTTTATTTGATAAAATAACATATTATGCCTAAGCTCGGAGTTAAGTAAATAGTCGAGCATGATCTTTGGAAGATTTATGTAATGATAACTTCAGTGCTTAATCCATTAAGCTTGTCGCAGTAGACTCCTTGATTTCTTTGTCAGAACAAAGGATTAGATCCTTAAAGTATGATATTGAAATTAAAGGATCTTCATAAATCTATCTTTAGATTTTAGAATTACTAAATTGCAATAAATGACTCTTGGAGAGTTAATGACTATTCTCAAAGAGATAAAGTCAAAGTTTGCAATTAGACCAGTAGCGCAAGGCGCACCTTACTTTGATAATCTAGAAACCGAGGCTTGGCCAAAGGCTACTAGAATGTGGAAAAGGGCAAAGGCAAAATCATTATAATCTTCTGGGAAGATAAAGGATATATCCTAAAATGTCTGCTTAAATTGTGACAAACGGGATCGTGTTAGCGTGATTGCCGTTTGGACAAAACAGACATGAAGGAATTGAAGACGAGCAAGGCTCTGACTTCAAATATGTTTGTCAATAGTATGTTCACTACTAGTATTAAAATTAGAATTTAGATACTTAGTGTGGAACATAAATACTGATGTTCAAAATCTGCTTTGAGCATAATACTGACATCAATTGAGATTAATCTGTGGATTGGAAATGGGATGAAAATCGCTGTTTCAACCGTAGATACCTAAGTTTAGGAACTACCCTTCGGTGTGTACCTAAATTTGGAAACTGTTATAATGTAACTAGTTTGACTAGAAATATTATCTCTATATCAGTGTTTAACCCGCAGAGGGTGAACCTTTATATTCTAAAACACTAAAGTGTTTTATTATATAAAGATGATATTGAGATGTACACATTAAATGTGAATGACAGTATTTATATTTTGAATATAAATAAATCTCAAACATATAACATGACAAACAAATAGCTCAAACTGATTTGATCAGAAGAAACTAATTATGGCATTGTTGTCTGGGACACAATCAAACAAGACTCGTATATCCATACTTTTGAAGAGTGGGTACTCGGACTGATTTGATTCTATTCAAATAAAGTCTAAGAATCTAGTCTATTAGGGCAAAGTGCCTAAAAACACTATTTACTTGTTAAAAGTGTAAATGCCACAGATCTGTTAGCCCTAGTTCATTGTGAAGCAAGTGGGCCCATGTCTAGCTAGGTTAGAGATGGATATGAATATTTCTTGACCTTTACGGATGTGGCATCTCATTATAGTTATGTGTTTCTTTTGAAGAACACAAATCAGAAACTTTTAAAGTTTCGACACGAAATAGACAAACAGATCGGCTATAGTATTAAATCGACACGGTAAGACCATAATGGAAAATACTTAAGCAATAAGTTTCTAGTATACTTGAAAGAGTATAGTATTCTTTCAATGAGGACTCCTTTCGGAACACGTCATTTTTGACAGTGTGTCCGAACTGAGTAATCGAATTTTGTTGGACATGATAAGGTTAATCATGAGTCGCTCTGAGCTACCTTTTCCTTCAACGGATAAGCATTAACAGTGCAGGACTTATTTAGAATAAGGTTCCATTAAAATCTGTTTGACAGATTTCATATTAGATATGAACGGGAAAGAAACTGGGTCTCACATTCCTGTATATTTGGGTATGCTAGGCATACGTTTGGGTAATACCAAACTAAAACCCAAATTGGATAAGTGCCAATTGTAGGTTATCCTAGAGATACCATAAGTATTGTACTTATACATCTCACCAGAGAACAATTAGATTGTTGCTCGCCATGCGGTTTTTCCTAAGAGGAATACCGATATGCAGTGGTAAGTGGGAGGATAGTAAAACTCGATGAAAATCGGAGTAATACTATTCAAGGCACCGATTCCTAATGGAACATAAACAGTTCATCAAGCATGAAACTGTACCAGTAATCTTCGAATACACAAGAACCACGTAGATCTGAGAGAGTCAGAAAACAACCTGGGGTATGGGTTTCTGATCTCACCTCATAAAGATGTCTATCTTTTGAGGTATACCAACTAACTACGTATGAGGTAGTGATACATGGTATCGACTCCCTATTATGGCAAAGTGCCATATGAGTCCGAAATGGATTCCATGTATATCAACTGTGTTTAGAATACTAGTTGATGTACCGCAAGACATTGTGCCTATTGGTACTTATAAGTCTTCAAGGAAGACATACATGGAAGGCAACATACCAACGTATAAAGCTATGCTTTTAACAAAAAGGTATCGTTATCAACATTGTGTTGATTACGATTCAACCTTTTAACTGTTGTCATGGTAAATCCATTTGGATAATGTTTGCTAAAGCTGCATGTTTCATTTATGAAATATGACAGCAGAATGTCAAAATCGATTTCCTTAAGCGGAAACCTTTTGGAGGATGTTTTCAACATCCTGACGGTTTTATCGTACCAAAACTAGCAAATAAGGTTTGCAGGTTAATCGATCCATGATTGGATTGAAGCAAGCATTGAGTTCTTGGAATTATCGTTTTGATGTAATCATAATGGAGTATGATTTAATTCAAAAAGGAAATGATTCTTGTGTATATAAGGAGGTTAGTGGGAGCGCACTGACAGTGGTTGTCCTATAAATAATGATAATACATCATTTCTTGGAAATGATATTCCCATTAAAATACAATCGGTGAAAGCTAGGCTTTCGAGAAAACTCTCCGAGAAACTCGTACATTGAAAAATGTACATGACCTGGTGTCTCATACGCTTTGAGCATATGGATTCACAAACAGGGCCAATTCAAGTGATAGTCACTGGATTGAAGTTAAGAACATACTTAGTATCTTAGAGAACTAAGCATGCTGTCTTAATCTATGGAGAAGGAGAACTTGAAGTGACTGGGATCACTACTGCAAGTTTCCTAAACCGATAAAACGACTAAAAGTCGCAAACGATACTACATAATTGGAATAACGGAACAGTGAGATAGAAATCTTCCAAGCAAGATACTGTTACCGTATAAACAACAAATGCGGGTTATTACTGCTGCTGAGGAAGCAATAGAAACCTTCTGGGTCAATACTAAATCTAATTAGATTAGATATAATTCTGTTAGCAGCTGAGCTAGGCTGCAGCACAGGCCAAAGAATTAACGGTCTCATCACCGATCCAGATACATATTTCGATATTCATCTGATTCGTTCGGATCATACATCGTGGTGATGTGATGATCGTATAAATCGCGTCAGACGATAATCAAGATAATTCGCTGACGAAACCCTTTTCTCAACAGTTTGAGCGAACCGTACATAGTTCGGGTGTTAGACACTCGAGTGACTGACTATAGGCCAAGTGGGAGATTGTTGGACAATTATGACCCATAGCGTCACTATTTATACAGATCTTGGTGTTTTTGTACAAATTAACTATGTGACAAAGGAGATTGCACTCTTATCATTAATGATTAGATCACCTAGATATATAAATGATGAGAGGTCCTTATAATTTGTTCCTGGATTGAGAATGATATGAGACAGTAACAATCCACGAAGGATAAATCATTAAATATCTCTAGTCAGAGTATTATTGAGATTGGACATCGATAAATACGTAAAAGACTAGTATTGCTCTTGTGCGCGTTGTGAGGGCACAACGACATAGTTCTCATATATTTGGGTATTGGATACTCATGCAAGTGTAATAGGAGGTTGTGTTTCACCGATGGTACGGGAAACAGCTTCGCTCTGGATAGACCCCCTCAGAATTCCATTGGTAGTATGACTATTGTCTATGGAAGTCCGAAATCAGGGTAGGTGTATTTGGTCTTAACCTGAGACTTGCACCGCTAGTACTTGCGACAATCAATATACTTTGGTTTCGGTCCTCTAGGGCTTTAATGGGGTTCTGTGTACGCCTATACTGGATATATTGAGAATCGTAGTGTGCTGGGTGTGATGTCAAGACGGAAGTATCACTCCAGTCATAGTGGAGATGATGGTCACGTAGGATACATGACTGGTTCTCTTAAATGCTGCAGCTATCGGGATAAAATGACAAGGTCAGGTTTATCCGATTATAGAGACTAGTCACCAGACATCCGACATGTGCTTCATACAGGGCAACACAATTCCAGCCCCAGACCTAGCACGTGATCATCCGATACTGGACAGAAATACGCAATACTAAGTATGCTAGAGGCCAACCTTGTCTTGTAAATCGGTATAAAACGTAGTACGAGGTACTTACGTATTCGGATAGTCCAACGACCGTATTTACTGCCAATATATCAGGGGATCTCATGGGTCGCTTCCCAGAGATTCACTGATGACGTATGACTCACACTTTAATTAATCTGGGATTAATTGGAAGAGAGAGAAAATTAATCTAGGATTAATTTCGGAAATATTTTATCTAGGATAAAATATCAATTAAAGAGAGATAACGATTAATTTGGAATTAATCGGTAAATTAATATATTCGATATATTAAACGAAATTGGATTTCGACGCAGAATTAAAATTAGATTTTAATTCGGGCGAACGAGTTAATTTAGAATTAATTCGTTAGCGACGTGAATAGTAATTATGCTTGGCATGATTATTTAATTAAATTAGATTTAATTACGACGCAACGGAAAATTCGTTAATTTAGAATTAACGAACTCGAGCCCGAGATTATTTACGAGCACATTCGCATTTCGAATTCGAGTGCGGCACGTAAGTTAAATCAAGCGCCAAATCATAAGTCGCATCAAGCGTCAAATCGCTAGTCGTTTCAAGAGTCAAATCACTTGTCATTTTGAGTGATGTGATTTGACAACTTGATTGATTGGGTGACTTGATCACTTGATGGATGTGACTTGATGTGAGATGATGTGGTTGGTGTGGCTTTTATTGTTTGACTTTAAAAGCCAAACTCAATGAAATGCATTTGAAATTTACAAATGTGTATAAGATACACAAATTTGGACAACCAAAACCTACATCTCTCTCTCACAAATCCTCTCCTCACTCACGCCATATGGGCTCATTTTCTCCTTACTGCCACTGCAGTTTGCCGGGAAGAACGGAAGCAAAAGTGGGAAATTTATGGCAAATTTCTTGAGTGCTAGCACACTTACGAGACATGCGAATGTGATAGGGAAGTCTACCCATGAGCCGGGAATTATTCGACGAAGCTTAGAGCTTGACGAAAGACCAAAACCGAACCAAAACAGTGAGCATGGACTGCTCACTGCCGTGAGCTGCTACAAGGCAGAAAAATGTTTTTTGTTCGTCAAAGAGTAGCTCAACCGATCGATGTAAGTATTCCGCAACTTCGTTGATATGTGTCCACTCTTATTTCATGCTTATTATTGATCTTGGGACCTTAATAAAAACCAACACATGTGACACTGGCAACAGTCCCCTCTTAGACTGTTCCATGTTGAATCTCTTCAATACTTTATTGATGTACGAACTCTGGGAGAGTCCAAGCAGCTTTCTAGATCTATCCCGGTAGATCTTTATTCCCATAATAAAGGTTGTTTCTCCATGATCCTTCATGGAGAATTTTAATGAAAGCCATGCTTTCACCGATTGTAGCATGGGAATGTCATTGTCCATAAGCAATACATCATCAACGTAAATGACAATGAATGTCAGTGCTTTCCCACTAACCTTCTTATATACACAAGGATCATCCTTGTTTTGAATGAAATCATATTCTTTTATGATCTCATCAAAATGTTGGCTTCAAGAACGCGATGCTTGCGTCAATCCATAAATAGATCGATTTAACTTACAAATCTTGTTTGTAAGTCTTGGTACGATAAAACCGTCAGACCGTTGCATATAAACATCCTCCAAAAGGTTTCCGTTAAGGAAAGCAGTTTTGACATCCATCTGCCATATTTCATAATCGAAATATGCAGCAATAGAAAACATTATCCGAATGGATTTAATCATAGAAAAATGTGAAAAAGTTTCATCGTAATCGACACCAAGTCATTGACGATACCCTTTCGCTACAAGCCTAGCTTTATACGTTTGTATGTTGCCATCCACGTTGGTCTTCTTCTTGAAGATCCATTTGCAACCAATAGGATTTACGCCTTCTGGTGCATCAACCAGTGTCCAAACTTGGTTGGTGTATATGGAATCCATTACGGACTTCATAGCCTCTTGTCATAAAATAGAGTCGATATCTTGTATCGCTCCCTCATATATAGCCGGCTCGTTATCCTCAATAAGATTAATATCCACATAAGGTGAGATCAGAAACCCGTACCTCTTAGGTTATTTTCTGACTCTCTCCGATCTACGCAGTTTTTATGTATTCGAAGATTGTGTTACAGTCTCATCCCTAATGAACTGTTCGTGCTCCATTAAAGAATCGATGCCAGGAATAGTATCACTCCGATTTTTATCGAGTTCTACTTTCTTCCCACTTACCACTGCATTTAGAAATTCCTTTTCAAGGAAAATCACATGTAGAGCAACAAATACCTTGTTCTCTTGTGGGTGGTAAAAGTAATATCCTTTGATTTCCCTAGGATAACCTACAAATAGACACTTATCCGATTTGGGTTCTAGTTTGGTACCATCCAAATGTTTAACGTATGCCCAGCAACCCCAAATCTTCAGAAATGAGAAACCCGGTTTCTTTCCTGTCCATATTTCATATGGAGTATGTTGAATAGACTTTGACAAAACCTTATTCAAAATAAGTATTGCACAATTCAATGCATATCCCCAGAAAGAAATAGGTAGCTCAGTGCGACTCATCATAGACCTTACCATGTCTAACAAAGTTCGATTTCTCCGTTCGGACACACCGTTTAATTGAGGTGTTCCGGAGAAGTCCACTGTAAAAGAATACCATACTCTTTCAAGTAATCAAGAAACTCATTGCTCAAGTATTCTCCACCACGGTCCGACCGTAATGTTTTAATACTTTTCCGGTCTATTTTTCTACTTTGTATCGAAACTCTTTGAATTTCTCAAAGGTTTCCGACTTATCTCTCATAAGATACACATACCATAAAGCGATGTATCATCCGTAAAGGTTACAAAGTATTCATATTCACCTCTAACCTGGCTAGATATGGGCCAACATACGTCACTATGAACAAGGGCTAACAATTCTGTGGCACGTGCACCTTTACCGCTAAAAGGTGTTTTAGGTATTTTACCTAATAAACAACATTCGTAGACGTCATATGAATTTGGATCAAATCCGCCCAAGTACCCACTCTTCAAAAGTGTGGATATGAGAGTCTTGTTAATGTGTCCCAAACAGCAATGCCACATAAATGTTTTATCTTTGTTACTTAGTTTAAGCCTTTTGTTTGTTACATTATATGTTTAAGATTGATTATATTCAAAATATAAAGACGATTAATCACACATCAGCACTGCATATCTCCATATCATTTTTATACATAAAACACCCAGTGTTTGTAAATACAAAAGTATACCCACATTGGGCTAATAAAGATACAGATATAATATTCCTAGTCAAACTACGTACATAATAACAGTATGATAAGTTTAGTACATGCTCTGAGGGAAGTTCCAAAATATAAGTCCCAACGGCCAAAACGGTGACTCGAGTCCCATTTCCAACATGTAGATCAATCTCCCTGAGGCCAGTCTCATGCTAATCTGCAGATCTTGCACCTCCGTACATATATGAGTACCACCACACCATAATCAAAAATCCAATTTTTAAAATTAGAAGTAGACATGTTTATTTCTATAACAAACATACCTGAAGCCAATGCCTTGCCCGCTTTGATTTCCTTAATGTGCGCCTTGTACTCACGACAGTCACGCTTCCAATGACCCCGTTTGCCACACTGCAGACATACATCTTGGGATTTGTCTTTTGCCTTCCCATAAGACTTTGACGATTTGGCCTTTCCCTTCTTATTCTTCTTCTTATTTACACCTCCAGTAGCCTTCGGTCAAGCCTTAGTAGACGGAGATGTTGAAGTGAAGTGCGCCTCGCGCTTTTGTTCTTTAGAAGCTCTTTTTCTTCTTCACGCAGCATTGACATCAACTCTCCAAGAGTATGATCTTGGTTCATCATATTGTAGTTCATGATGAACCGCTCCAGCTGTCAGGAAGAGACTGTAAGATCAAATCTATAGAAGTCTCAGCCTCGAAGACTATGCCCAGCTGTCTCAACTGTTCGATGTCAGCAATCATCTGTGACACATGGTGCTCGAAAGATGTACCATCTGACATGCGAGCGTGAAAAAGCTTCTTCTGCAACTCATACTTCTGCGATCTAAGGTTAAATCGATGAAGGTCATGTAATTTCTCCATCATTTCATAGAGATCCAATCCCTTGTTTTGACGATGGAATTGTGGAGTCATCGCAGCAAGCATAACGGATTGAGCAGTTGAGTTGTCATCGCTGTGAGTCTTCCAAAGCTCAAGATCAAGTAGCTACTCATTTCCGGGCTTAGACCTGAGAGGCCTCTCTATCATATAGAGCAACTTCTCAGCCCCCGGGACAATCTTGAGGTTTATTTCCCAGTCAGGAAAGTTCATGCCTTTAAAGACATTTTCGCCTATGATGATGTCTCTAACGCTGTTCTTTCCAGTCATCTTAATTGCAATAGTCTAACTATTCAATCAACGATTATGCAGTCCAACTGTTACAAGAAAAAATGATAGAATATTAGTCCAACTAATAAATATTTAAAGTGACGAAATAATTTAAAAGTGCGTATTTTGGCAAGTATTTGAACGAAATTGCAAATTCAATACTAGCCTACCACTATTTTTCGTCGAGCCTCTACCCTTCTGTTGAGTACTCGGGAAACCTAGTTTCCTAGTGGGCTAGGATCTCGTTAAATAACACACAACCTTGACTTTGGCCAACAAGCTGTATGATATTTAACTAGGTAGATCTCTAAGATCAATTGGATCTCATTCAACTCATAGATCCAGTAGGTGGACCTCCAAGTTCAAAACATATATACAATATAGATGCCAATATATCCAATATATTTTCCTAACCTTTTTCCTCTGAATCAACTAAGCCTTGGCTTTGGCTCAACAAGCTTAATGATTCCAGTTAAGTGGGGCCCATTGACTTTGAAAAGCTTCGTAATCCATGTCGATGAACAAGAAGTGATCTTGACTTTGGCCAACGAATCACAACTTGCCCAGGACATGCGATATGGAACAAAACCTTCATGATTCAAACACATCCGTGATGGACAAAGGTCTTGACTTTAGCCAACAAACCAATGCCAATCTTGGATCTTGAGAATGAATTACTTAATGGAAGGAAAACATTTAATATTTATTGAGGGTTTTTCGCGTAATTGGAAACTAATTAATTATCTTTGACTAGGTATCATCATACACCCTTAAGCATGCATTCTAAAAGCATAATAAGGCGTGATAAATAAAATAATAATGATATGCGGATGGATATCTCACAAATTTTTCCTAGAATAAATCACTCAATTTCCTCTCCCCGGCTAGCACTATTCTAACTTCTACCCAATTACATAATACAATAAAGAAACCTCATTAAATTAAGGGGATTTGTGAGAAGAGAATTACAAAGAGTCAATAGATAAAGGCTGGACACGCAGGTCCAATTTAATAAATTCTAAATTTATTACAACAATTTCCAAAATTTCCCTCACCCATCTAATATCCATCCGATATACTATACAATACATCCATGTATTCACACAAAACATATTATTCAATCAATATAATCCAATTAATTAATCTTTGAATTAAGTGATCATCCAATGTTCAAACAACGATTTGATTTGCGCGAGTCCAACTCGTTTGAGAATAAGTACTCAAAGTGCATATTCTCGAATTATATCGAACTATAATTTTAAATCCAATTTAATTTGTATTCAATACTAATTCGTATTTAATTCCAAATTTAATAATTACACTTTATTAATGTGCCTTTGCGACTTAGATTCTAAATCTAATCTTAATGGGTCTCAAAGCCCAATTAACATCCAATGTCAATTTAACTAAAGTCCAATAGGTTTTCAATTAATTTCTTAAGGCATGGGCTTTGGCCAATATGGGTCAAACCCAAATGCCAAGGTCCAATAAAGGAATCACCCTATTTGCCATCAAATTAATTTCGGCCCATTAGGCCCAATTAAATTTAAAAGGCTCATTTATTATATTTGGACATAACGGGATGGTTTTAGGCCCAATTTGGATCCAATCCAATTGTCCTAAACCAACTTGGTCCAACCAAGCCCATTAGGCCCAATATAATAATTTTAGCCCAATTCCAAATTAATCCTAATTAATTAAATTCTAATATTCCAAATATCACAATTTATTTAACTAAAGTGTATAATTATAATTAATTATTCAAATTAACATTTCCAAAATACCAATTTACATAATTAATAATGCTTTATAATTATCAATTCATGTCCAACATAATTGAAGCAAAATCAATCTCATTCCATGCTTCTCAACTCACGGCAATACATGCATTTATTCATCAATTTTGATTTCAATCAAATTAGATCACAAATCAATATATATCATGCATTTTAAACACATCCAATGGTCTAAATCAAAAAATCACCATAACATTATGGCTCTTTTATATTCGGCCAAGCTATTCATTTTGGGGAAAAATAATCCAATTCATTTTCTCAAAATTAATCATACATAACTCTAAGTTATCATAATCTAAGCTCAACCAAATCATCAATTTGAAGAAATCATCCATAAATCACAAAAACCCCAAATTAAAGTATATAAACCCTAAGTTCATTTCATGCTTAAATAGGGTCTGATACCAATGTTGGGTTTCTAAGATCAATCACAAGATCATTTAAGCATAAAAGATGTGTGAATAATCAACAAAATTTGCGGAATAACTTACATTGATCGGTTTCTTGGATGTTGGAAAGTTCAAAACTTTGAATCCTTTGGAAGTGCTCCAAGCTTCCTTGATAAATGAATTCCAAACTCTTGGGAATGGTTTTCCTATCACCTTGGATGACTCTTTGATGTGCTAGCAATTGAGATTTTTACAACAAAAATTCCCTTGTTCTTCTTATAACTCTCGACAATGAGAGTGTAATAGAGAGAGAGAGTTTCGGTTGAGAGAATAGAAGAGAGGATGAATTGTGTGTCTTGTTTTTTATTTTCAAAAAAAAATATAATATGATATACCAAATCCAAGATTTGGTAAAAGTCACTCATACCTTTCACACTTATGTGTTGAACAAGCCACCAACAACTAACTACTTTCATCAACCAAAAGGTGATGAGATAGACTAGGTGATGTGACTTATGTGGGTCCCACTTGATTCAAAATCCGAGTAGGCCCGCAAACATATTCCGGGTTCGGGTTCGTTAATTCCAAATTAACGAATTTTCCATTGCGACATAATTAAATCAAATTTAATTAAATAATAATGTCTCGTAAAATTATTACGAAAGTCGCTTGCGAATTAATTCTAAATTAATCCATTCACCCAAATTAAAATCCAATTTTAATTCCGTTATGAAATCTAATTTCATTTAATATATCGAATATATATATTATTTAATCGATTAATTCCAAATTAATTGTTCTCTCTCTTCTAGTTGAATTTTATCCCAGATAAATTCTTGTCGTAATTAATCCTAGATTAATTTTCTCTTTCTTCTAATTAATCCCAGATTAATTATGTTCAAGTCAAACATCATCGGTGAATCTTCGGGAAGCTACCCATGAGATCCCTGGATATGTTGGCAGTAAATCCGGTCGTCGAACTATCCGAACACGTGCGTACTCGGTACCACATTCTTACCAATTTACTAGACATGGTTGGCTTCTAGGAAAGCACCATGCCTACCCAATTCTCCAGAATTATTCTTTAAGGAATATATAATCTTTGTCAGGCGTAGTATACGCAGTATTGCATATTGTGATCCAGTATCGGATGTCACATGCAAGGACTGTGGCTAGAATAGTGTCTGCCCCGTACGAAGCATATATCGAATCACAAGCAACTAGTCTCTTTAATCGGATAATCATGACCATGTCATATCATCCCGATAGTTACAATATAACAGAGTACTAGTTATGTATCCCTGTGTGATCATCATCTTCATATGACTGAAGTGATACTTCTGTCTTGACATCACATCCAATACACTACGATTCTCAATAAACCCAGAAGAGGAATACACATAACCTGTTAAAGTCTCGGACGACCAAAACCAAAGCATATTGATTGTCACAAATACTAGCGATGCAAGTTTCAGGTTAAGACCAAATACACCTACCCTGAATTGGATTCCCATAGACACATAGTCATACTACCAATGGGATTCCGACAGGTCTATCTAGAGCGAAACTATTCTCGTATCATCGGTAAACACAACCTCTTATCACACTTGCATAAGTATCCAATACTTAAATATATTAGAACTATGTCGTTATACTCCCATAACGCGCATAAGTGCAATACTAGTATATTCTGCATTATCGATGTCCAGTCTCGATAATACTACAACTAGGGATATTTAATGATTAAACCTTAGTGGATTGATACTGTCTCATATCTTATAATCTGTAACTAATCATAAAGACTTTTATCATTTATATATATTCAAGTAATCTAATTACAAAATGATAAAATAGCAATTTCCTTTGTCATATAGTTAATTTGTACAAAAAAACCACAATGTCTTTTACAAATAGTGATGCTATGGGTCATAATTATCCAACGCACACATGCTTGTTATCTAGATATGTTTCTTAACTTTTTGGTTCTACGCTAACGAAAATGTAATGGAAATTTAATGGTTAAATTAAGTTATGTTTTCTATAGGTAGAAATGAATTGTTTAGAAAATGATTTAGATTAAAATTCTGCATTTGATGTAGAGTATAGCTTCCTGAGGAAAATCCCCGCTTTAAATAAGGTTGTAAAGTGACTTGTATTGGATACATATTTCTTGGTACGTCTTGTCAGTACAGTTTATGGGTATCTTTCTATAACTGCATCCGAGATCGTGCCAAAGCTGTGAGGGTGTAGGTTATATATTATTATCCATACCAGTTGTATATTGATATTGGAAAAATTCAAGTGAAAGAGGAAATCCTGAACCTGTAAAAACTGTCAGAACTACATCGGTAGATTGAGTTTGTCATTGACAAGTGAAGCCTTGATACTCCTCCTTGTGAACGTGTCAAAGCTGTCATAACGAGAAACAGTCGGGACTAAAACTGGGAGTCACTGGTGAGTGATTGACAATGAGTTGTCTACCTAATGAATATACACAGACAAGATCGTGTCAAAGCTGTGAGTCGAAATATATTCATGGGATCCTACTCTCACTATGGAATTCGTTTTAATTATTGAATTCTCATTCACCGTTGGGGATTACAGTATTACAAAAAGTAATGGGATGCTGGGTTAAAAAATCCATAACTTAAGCAGTGTGTAATTTTTATGGAAAATTCTGCTTTGTTTTCTTTTATTCTATATTATTTATAGAATTATGCTTCTAATCAATTACATGCTTATTACTTGAATAGGTTTTCTGACTTTACTTATGGTTGCGTAGTTCTAGAATAGGTTCTAGAAAGACAGTAGACTTAGATATTGTTAGATTAGTTCAAACCATCGGGAACTATTGTTCCGATTTTCTTGAAAATCAAAATAGTTTGTGACGTAGTTTCTAAGTCACAATTAGGTAATCTAAATAGATATCTTTTAAGGATATAATAATCTTGAAAGAATTGTTTCTTATGTAGTAAGAATTGACTTGAATTCGTTCATGTCTCGAGATTCTTGACTGACATTAAGAATATCTCATTAGTATTTGTTTATCTTATAATGACGTTTCTTGGCTTTTAGTGACTTTTAGAAGTCACGTGTTTGACACAGTTTGCTAATCAATCATTTGAATTATTGCGAATAATTGATCGCAAATAATAAAGTTTAACAATGGAGATGTATATAGTTGTGTAGAGAATATTGATTCTCACAATACGACAACTATAGGTATTGGATAGCAGATCTCCCGTCAAGTTATTTAAAATAATATTTAATAACTGTTTTGATATTTGATATCAGAACTTGTGACTATTGGATAGTTACTTGTTCTATATAAACAGTTGTTACATATGTTAATACAACTAGTAGTGTCATTAATGAAAAGATAAATATTAAGGAATGTATTTGGTAAAATAAATAACTTAGAACTGTGTTTTAAGAGATTTTATCATAAAAAGCATTAGATGATTGTTCCTTATGGTAAAAGATGGTATGATATGAGTTCACATCACATATCCTTATTTATTTAATGAATATTGTATTCAGGATATGATTAAATCTCATTTAACCAATAATTATCATTGGACCACAAGATTTATTAGACTAATACATTGGATGTATGTAGTTTAATGAATTAGAAATTACCTTGGATAGTTTTCTTTACTCCGTAATTTAGTTAATGAATTGTAATGATTTAGTTGCATGTTTCTAAAAATATAGCTATTGAACGTCTTGAATGGTTCAAGAACTTTCAATATGTTTCTGATGAAACACGAATAGAATATTTGAATGGTTCAAAGATATTATATTTGAAGTGTTGAAAACTATATTTTAAAATTCATCGTGAGTCTTTGAATTGTTCGAAGATGTTAATACGATCAAACATATGAATTTAAGGCAATTAGTTCTAAAGTTATTTAATAAATGTTATTCGTATTCAATGTTAAACTTCCATGATTCCATCTTGATGGAATTGGTCAGTGGGGGTAATTGAATCTTATATGATTTGATTCGTTGATATTGAGTGTTAACGGATTAGTTTTCAATACTCTTGGGGTTATGCTTCGGTAACTGTAGGACACAGAACTTGGGCGACGCATGCTGTTCTAGACTCAGGGCCTAGTTGAGAGTACGGAGTAGTCACGGGGGACTAAACCGGAGAATGATGGAGTCGCCACCCGGTGTGAACCGGGACAAAGATTTAAGGCCACACTCACCCCTCGCAAGGGAAGACTTCAAACCGTTGGGTTCGGAATGGTCCCTTACTTATGTCATTGTGACTATATAATTTGTGCAATAGATCAACCGCATCTACTCAATAATCATGTTCAAAGGTCACTTAGATCTAATATGCTTCCGCTAAATAAATCCTAATCTAAGTTTGCATGCTTGAAAGTAAGTCTTCAAACAACAAACACGCAATATCACACATCGAACACATTAAGCCATCAAACCAACATAAACAGATAATTACTTAAACATGAATATAAACTAAACTAAACATCATGCATAACGAGTAAAGAAACAACATGCCTAATAACGTAATCATGCTTAAAATAATAAATAAACAACCTATAAACTATGTCATGCTTAAATACAAATTTGGATGGAACGAAACATATGTCTCTTAAATGGTACGTGGCGTTGTATCCCGAGTGCAGACCATACTACCGTCCATTCGGAATCGGTTATGGAATTTACGTCCGGGTTTCCATCCGATATACCACAAAAGGGAACACATGTCCCGTCCATCCAACAATCAAATCATGCCTCAAACGACTCTCATGCAATTACATAACAAAAATAAATAAAATAAAAATAAAGAAGATAAGTAAAAAGGTGCCATCAGGTCTAACCTCTTTAGTCGATTTTTGGAAGTGTGTTCCAAGTCTGTTGGAAGGGCGAATGATCCAATGCCTTTCCGATTTGTTTACTCAATGTTTTTCCTCGTTGTTTTGATGCTTGGGCTGCTGTGTTAAGTCCGTTTCACTGCCGTTTCGCTGCTGCGTTTCAGGTCGTTGTTTCGGTCGTTTAGTGGACTGTTTTGGGTGATTTTGATGGCTTAGGGAGTTGCGTTTTTAAGGGTTTTTTAGGGAAACTTGATGGAGATTTTTGGGATGGTTTCTAGGTGATTTTAGGGCTGTTTTGCTGGCTTAATTCACTGCCAAAACGGACCAGAACAGGGAGCTAAGTTGCGGCAGTTCAAGGTGCAGTGGGGGGCGTTTTTGGGGCTGTTTTGGGCGCACAATTGGGGCTGTATTTAGGGGGTGTTTTGCGGAACTTGAGGGCTGTGAATAAGGCTTATTTTAGTGTGCTTTGGGGCTGTGGATGGTGGTTAAAATTCGACAATGGAGGGCTATGAAAAGAGGCTTGGGCGTGAAGGGTATTGATGAATGGTGTGAAGGTGCGGCAATGGTAGGTTTCCTGGCTTGGTGGTGCGGCAATGAGGGCTTCAATGGGATGCTTGGACGTGCAATAGAGGCTTAAGGGAGTGCTTTAGGCGTGTGAAAGAGGTATATGAGCTAGGGTTGTGAATGGTGGTGAGGGGTCCTTTTTATAGGCAAAGGAGATGAGGCTTTCCTAATCCGATTAGGAATAGGATTCCTGTTGATGGTGACATCTCCTTAATAAGGAATAGATCTTCTTATTTGGGGTGGTGATTGGATTTGATTTCTTTTATTTAGGTAAGGATTTTACAAGATTTTAGCATGTGATAAATATGCATTTACCTAAATAGAGAGGTGTTGGGCGTGAATCATCCCCCCTTGGGCGTGGACTTGGTTTGACTTGGTGGGCTTGGGTATTTTAGGTTTGGTTTGGGTTTGGTAAGTGGTCTATGGGGGTTTTGGGCCTGGGATAGGCTTTGAAACGGAAGTTCAACAAGCAATTGAAGCTAAACAACTTGGATAAATCCACCAAAAATTCTGTTTTCCAACTTTACCCTTCCAACGTCCGTTTCCCGCGACTTTCATGACTAAAGAGGTAATGCCTCTATACGAGACTCATCATCGGTCTGATATGCAAAAATACAATGCCTATAGTAACACTAATTCATCTCTTTAATTAAGGTTCCATTTTTTTCTACAGTTACATCTATGATATGTATAGGTAGAAAATTCGAATCTTGAAAAGTTTGAGATTTGAAACTTTCTTTTGTATAATTGTTATATAATTGAAAGTATTTGCATCTCGAAGGTACGAGTGAAAGGTCTATTATTTATTCTTTCTAATGGAATATTGTATTCTATTTGATAGAATATATTTTCTATGATCCTAAGTAATAAAATTATTTTGTTACTTGGTGGTTAATATTGGATGTTGACGATTGTAAAAAAGACTTGACTTATTGAAGTCAAATATGAGAATGATAAACTGTAACGGAACAACGTAATTAATAAGATGAAAAGACCCTATGATAACTTCCGTATAAGTCCAATATGATATCAGAATCATTTGCGAAGTATTTGATACTTAATGATTCTGTTGTTTTCTTATTTAGAAAATTATTATATAACTTATAGTTAGAGAGATATTTGATATCGATTTCACAAATTAGAATTGAACCATATCTAAGATTGTCCATAGCTTACTACGATCAAGTTTTGAACTTGATTGAGCTTTCGGTATGAATTGTTCATAAAATATGTAAATTATTTGCGCAGTAAAAGCAAAGTAAGCTTGATAAAGGTTTGACCTTTATAGTATAACAATGAGAAAAGTTATACTCAGTAGTCTATTGTAAATTCTGAGAAAACTTGTCTCTAATCGCACTAATTGAACAATTAAAGATTTGTTGGTTAATGTTGATATTAAACTATATATTTTGGCTAAAGAATGCAAAGGGGAGTTCTTGAGTGATTTCTTCGAATAATAGATCTATTGTGATATCTTTGTTTGAAGAATTCCTTCCAGAATTGCCCTAGAGTTTGTATTCTGCTAAGATCGCAGTTTGCTATACTAGCTTATAGAGCCTATTATAGACTCAGATAAGCTTTCTGAAAATCTGTGTTCTTTAATTTTGATACAGTCTGATTGTCTGGTTTTATCAAAACATAGAGAATGCATTTTTGACAATAGGGTCAATGGGAGCGTACAAATTTCTTTAGTGTTATATATTCTAACGACATTATCATTATTAAAGTAATAATGAGATGTTTGCAAAGTAAAACGTTTACTTAAGTCTTCTCTTCTCCGTGAAAGCAGTGGGAGTTGTCTCTACTATATTTGATATAAAATTTTATATATGATATAAAACTAGGAGACTTATGAGATACTCCCATTAGTCGCGTATTAGATATGATCTAATAAAGGACACAGTAAAACTATCTATATGACAGTTAGCATAACTATTTGACAGTTAACATGTCTTTTATATATATAGTATTCGTCTTTCGTAAAATGATGATACCTTTGTCGAAAGAGAGATTAGTTGGAATGTCTGGTCAATCTTATGCATCATAGGATGAGGGCGTAATAAATACTATATTATATGCGAGTAAAGATATCAATTTAATCGTAATTGTTACGAGTTATCTTGATATATTGCAGACCATATGATGGATCTTAAAACATGTTCTTTGTGATCTTTGAGATATTAAGAACAAGTTTCTAATTCATGAAAAAATTAGTCAACAATCATAAGGTCAGATTAGTTTTGATCCTAATTATGATGTTAGATGGTCCACGTCATATAAAGTTAGAAAAGATACAGTGGAGTGCCACCGATAATTCTACTAAAGTAGTGGAATTAGTTGTAACTTATGAAGTACTGATTTATGAAGTGCATATTGACCCTATAGATTAGAAGTGTTGATATTAGTTTTGTGCTTGCGGTTGTCTTATAGTATTTTGGATTTGATCTATATATACTTAAACAACTCAGTAACTATAGCACGATACTGATATAGCGTCTGAGTCATATTGATGTAGAATTTGGATTCTACAAAATATGAATGCTACTGGCTAAGGAAAACGATTGAGTTTGTTAGACGGACTCAATTTGTTAAAGCAGGCTTACTTGTTGTTGCCTACCTTTTGAGTGCAAAGCTCTTGAGGGTCACAGTATGTGATACACATTGAGATGTGTATATGATATTGGGGATTGACACTAGAGCAAGTGAGAGAAATTGTTAGGGTTGGTGCTTAGAGTGCCAATCCAGATCATATTTATGTCCGATTCATAAATACGAGCAATTCTTTTTTCCATAATATTACTAATTTAACGGTAGCATCTTTGTCTTTTATACACTTATTCGATCTAATTACAATTAGATATCTGATTACGATTTGATCGAAACTGCATCTGGTTCAGTGATACATGTATATTAGACAAAGACATTAGGATTTACAATATAGTGCGTAGTTACAACGTAATTTGTAATTGACATTGGGAACTGCTTTATAAGATGTATATCATTAAATAAACTTCCTGGTCAAAATTTACTAACACGAATCAGTTAGTAAAATCCGCTGAGACCAGTACATATCGCATATCGTGACTTGGTCCGATGGTTTATCCTAGTGAACCATGAGTCTCGGGAGACTCGTATGGACATGTAGATGTTTATTTGATAAGACATTGAATGACTAACTGAAGATTTCCTAATAGATGGTACACCAATTTCAATATGAATCTTCTCGAGTTGAGCGAGCATAGTGGTCATTTAACTTGAGATACAATAGTGGGATATATGAGTTATCCTCCACACTTTGATGACAGTCACTTCAATGATCTATTCATGATCAGACCTCTACCTGTTCGTTGGGTGTAGACTGATGCTCATGATATCCAGTGTGCCAAGCTAGGATCAGTCAGTCCTGTGTATATGGCATAGGCATCCTCACGTGTTTACGATCTAGTAAATCCATGGCCGTGGTATAACTTCGGAAATCAGTTCTGAGTGTTATTTAGAGATTATAAATTGAAAGTCGATTGTATTATACTGAACGGATTTAACGAAACCGAGCCAGGGATGTGTTTGCGAGGCTACTCTGATTTTGGATCAAGTGCGACCATAAGTCACATCACTCGTCACATCACATGTCACTTTAGTGATGGATGTCAATTCACGTTTTTGGTGAGTGACAACTAGTCACTATTCATGATATTGGTGGTTGAGAGCCTTTAAGCCAGTTTTGCTTTTTGAAAGCCATATACAAAACTTTGGTAACACCTTTTTGCATTATTGTTTTTAGAAAACAAATACCAAAACTTGAAAAACTCTCTCTCTCCCTTAAGTAAAACCTTGAGCTCCATTGAAGGAAAGAAAAATTGGTTTTCCTTCAATCTTGCTAGCACATTCAAGGAATCATCACTAGGTGATAGGGAAACTTTTCCCTTGAGCTTGGAATCAAAAGGATCAAAGCTTGGAGCTTGAATATCTCAAACAACAAAAGGACCTTGGCCGAATTCTTGGAGGATTTTTTTTGTGTTCATCATCTTCAAAATCTGTTCAATGTAAGTGTGTTTCCGCCTCACTTCTTTGAGTATTCATTATTTTCATCTTGGGACTACATTAGAAACCAACAGACTGATGTTCATGATATCCAATGTGTATCAAGCTAGGATCAGTCAGCCCTGTGTACGTGGCATAGGCATCCTCACGTGTTTACGATCTAGTAAATCCATGGTCGTGGTATAACTTCGGAAATCAGTTCCGAGTGTTATTTAGAGATCGTAAATTGAAAGTCGATTATATTATACTGAATGAATTTGACGTTTTCATCTATATCGCAGGTATAATACGGATAGCCTGTGACGGAGGGATTATACGTATGCAATGACCTCGACTTACATATTTTAGCGAGATTATCTGTGGTCGTCATAATCCATGAGTGGGTGGATTTTCGACGAGAAATAGGATTTCGTGACGAATAAACCTAAACTTAGAGAGTCCCATAATATGAAGTGTACTCGTTGGGCACTTGGCAACGCGATATGAATAATACGGATTATTCATTATACTTCACCGGATTGAGTGAAATCGGTTTAAACGACAACACATGCATTAGGGGATTTTGGTCAATCCTAATTATTGTGTATTTGTATTTGATACATAATACGATTCGATACACATTAATTATTCGTCAAATTAGATTTTGACACATGTCATAAATATATTTATTTGTTATTTAATGTAAATAAAAATACATATATGGATGTTATTTAATTATTTAGTTATTAATTGTTAATAATTAAATAATTAATATTAAATATTTTATCCATTTGTCATAATTAGTATGATAAATGGTGATATATAATTAAAACACATGGCATGTTTTTGGATTAAATTTTATATGTTCAATTTTGATTGATTAATATATAAAGTTTGATTTGATTTTAATTTGATAAAATGGAAAAATGACCAAATTACCCTATATTTAATGCCAAAGTCTGTCCCTTTCTTTTTTTATTGAAAAATTGTTTTCTCTTTCTTGTTGATTCCACCATTGCCAAAAATTATAGGTGAAAATGGATTTCAAGTTTGTTTGATGAATCAAGTCAAAATAAAGAAGAAAATCAAAGAAAAGCTTACGAAAATAAAGGATTAAAGGTAATTCCTCTACTCCCTAAGCTTAGAAATTTTGCTTCATGTTTCTTGGAGATCTATTGATATCTAGGGTTTCTTCTTTGTTAGAAATTTGGGGCTTTTAGTTATGGTGGATGAATTGGAAGGAGATGAAGCATGTATAGTATATTAGATAGAAATAGTGTAATTTTTATCCAATTTAATCATTTGATGATGAATTGCTATTCTAAAGTGTTATGACCACTCTTGTGACACCTAGAATTGTTATTGGGTTGTTCATATGTGGTGACTTGATTTGGTGTTGAGATTAATTGATTTAGTCTTGAAAATTTGGATTTAAAGCATAAAAATGGGCAATTTTGTTTACTGTTTCAAACCTGGAATATTTGGAAATTTTGTGATGAAATTGATGTCTTATGACTGTAATGGATGTGTTTTGGGAGTTGGAACAAATGTTGGAAAGTGTTTCAGAGTTTGAAATAAGCGAAAACAGCCAAAAACGGCGTTACCGAGTGATTTTTGAGCCAACCGGGGGTGACGGCTGTCCAAACAATGAGTTTGTCACTGTCCGGGCTGCCCATGAACTGCCCTAACACAATTGGGGCTGATTTGGGCAGTCTCCATAAGTATCTGGTAGTTGGTTCGATCAAAAATATATTTTAGGCTATTTTGCGGAAAAATATTTTTCATAAAAGTTTCGCGACGTTTTCATATATATTTATGTCGTTATTTGATATCGAATAAATATGTTTAAGTGAAATACGAATAAGTTATTCATATTATATATTGAATAATTTATTCGGTGATTTGAAAAGATTTTAAATTATGATTTCGCCCGAACCGTGCTTCCGCTGCGCCCTTTAGCCCAAAACCCAAACATGTACAGCATCTATTTGGTTATTGGGACCAAGCTTTAACAATTTCAAATGTATTATTGATCATTTCTTTTAAATCGTGTTTAGTTATAGGTTGCTTAAGTGTCGAAGCTCACAGTTATAGATAGACCTGGCCACGGTTCCAATTCTGAATCGGAATCGAACCAGTTGAAACCGAACAGCTACGATTCTGATTCTGGAATTAGAACCATAATATTTCTGTTCAGTTAGGGTTCACCCCTGACTAAACTGAAATAGAACTGCTGGAACCGAACGGTTCCAGCGGTTCGACCTAGTAGAGGTACGAGTTTTTTAGATTTATTTAAATATTCTGATGCTAAAAATAGAGAAATTTGCTAAATTAACTTGTATGACACATTTTTCTTTAAGTTTTGGTGAAAAATTAATTTGACTAATTACGTTTAGAATGCTTAAAATTCTGATACTTGTAGAATGATTAGAAATACAACAAAATGTCATATTTTAAAATATTAAAAATGATAAAATTATTTTAAATGAAACATTTAAAGATATTAAAGGTTGTCTTTCTATTTGTTCCGATATTTGGAGTGACCATTGGCGAACACACTCATACATAGATATGACTGGTCATTTGATTGATGCATCATAGAACATGAAAAATATGACTTATTGCATTTAGAATTTTTTATGAACATACTGCACAAAATATTTATAGAATGATGAAAGTAATTTTTTATGAATATGACTTGTTAAGTAAAATTTTAACAATTGATTTTGATAATGCAAATGCAAATACTGCATCAATTAAAAATTTAACAGAAATATGCCAAACAAATTTAGGAGGTCGATTTTTTCATATACGTTGCACATGTCATGTCCTTAATTTATGTGTTCAAGATGGTCTGACTTGTTTAGCACATTTCATTGATCCTATTAAGATTGCACTTAATTATATATGGTCATATTCGCAAGTTAGGAGAGAATGAGCCAAGTTTTGTAAATTAAATGGTAGTAAAGCGATAAAATTTTTACGATATGTTTCAACATGTTGGAATTCAACTTATTTTCTTTTATATCAAGCTTTCCAATATAAAGATGCATTATGGAGTTTTTTCTCAACTTGTTCAACATATCACACTTTTTCTTAGTCAATAAAATATTTGTGAAATTTTTTAGATATTTTATAAGTTTTTAATGATGTTACAAATTTTTTTAGTTGAGTTTATTATCCTATAACACATTTATTTCTTGTTAAAAGTTTGATATTGTAGGTACTTTATTTGAGCATGTTGATAGTTCCGATCCTAATGAATTGTTTTGCTTGAAGCTATTGTTGTTATGAAACAAAAACGGTTGCATTATTTTAGAGACATTTCACTACTTTATCTTATTGCCACGATTTTTTAATCCTAAAGATTTGAATAGTGTCTTACAAGCTTACTATGAATATTTAGAAATAACTGATGAAATTGATATTATAAGAATAATAGCTAAAATAAAAAATGATTCAAATGATTTATTTAACAATTATGTTAGTAGATAAACTTGCACTCAGTAGGACAATCTAGTAGTAGCGAACCCGTAATACAATCAAGACTTAACGTAAGTGATCGTTGGTTACTAAACGAAATAAAAAACACAGGATAACAAGACTAAAATACAGAATTAGATAATTATTTATCAGCCAATTTCGATTTTCATACTAAAAGTTTAGTGAATAAAAATTTTCAAATCCTTAAATGGTGGAACCGACATCAAAATATATATCATGTATTATCAATTATACTAAAGAGTTGCTGACAGCACCTGTTTCCACCGTTGAGCCTTCAGCATGGAGACAATATATTGGAAGCGAGACGGTCTTCATTACGTCCAAGCACTTTAGAAGCAACAGAATGTGTGAATGATTGGACCCGAACTGATTTAAGGAAATAAGAAGATGCCCCTGATGAGTTTGAAGACTTGTTCGATAATACATCTACAAGCGAAACGAGTGAGCTGAAGAATCAACGGGCACTGATAATGATGATTAATCAAATAAATAATTGTAAATTGCAATTGGGAACTAACTTAAAATTAGAATAGAACTACGTGAACTTTGATTCCTCTCACCCCTGGAGGATACATAGACAACAGTTTTTAAAAATTAAATTCAAGCGCTTTAATTTAATAATTTATTTAAATAAAAATTTTATTTAATGTAATCTAAATTCAAATTCATAATTTTAAATAGATTTTTTAATCTCGTTTTAAAAAAACATCATTATTAAAATTTGAAAGAAAAAAAAAAAAAATTAAAAATAAAAATAAAAATAAAAAAATAACCGAAAGGAACCATGACCGGAACTAACGGTTCGGTTCCAGTTCACACTTGTGGAACCGGGAATCGGTCGTTCGGAACCGAACCGGATAAGTAGCCGGGGTCTAGTTATAGGGACTGCTCAAGTGTCAACTTATAATGGAACTTTGACACATCACTAATGACTTAGAAGTAGCGCTGGACAAAACTTGATGAGAATCGAAAAAACCACCACTAAAAAAATAGGACAAAACTTCATGCATTATCCTCACATCTTCTGAAAAAAAAAATAGAGATAAAAGGAGAAGATGAATATGGATTTCTACTAAAAGCGAAAGAAATCTGATATAGATAACAAAAACTTACAACTTAAGAAAAAAAGACCATCACTTCCTATCCACTATCTAATTCAAATGATGATTAAGATTTACACAAAATAAAGGTCCATTAAATTGATTACAGAAACCTATAAAAGAGAAGATGATCAAAATGTGTTAGTAACTCTGAATGTGAGATCCTTTGTTGCATACCTTCAAAGAGTAACGACTTACAAGATACCAGAGAAGCATTTGACTAGAGTAGCTTTTTGAATGCATATCTCTTTTGAACCAAAGAAGTAAAACATGTATCTTTTGCCACTTGGTTCTTTACCAGTACCGCGTTGGTAGGCAGACTTCTATATTGGACATTATCTCTGATAATCATGATAATCCAGCTGTGCAAGATTTCAAGAATCAGAATCTGGGGCCACATCCACTTGATCAGTCACCATTGGTAATTGTACCAAATTTACTTGATCTGTAACCGGCAAAACATAATTTTCTTGTTCTGTTTCTAAGGGTGTAGAATCCTTGTGATCTGCAGCTGATGTAGTGGAGTCCATTTCATCGGCTGCCGGTGGTAGTGGAGCAGAGTCCATTTGATCAGTTGCTGATGGAGCAGAGAGCGTTCCATCAGTTGCTAGTGTGGTAACGTCCATTTGATCAGTTGCTGGTGGGTCAGTGTCCCTCTGATCAGTAGCTGGGGGAGCAGATATGCAGTTGGCGGTGCGGTGAAGGATCTTTTTGTCTAGATTAGTTTCAGCATTCATATTCAGACAAGAGATCCATAAATTCACTGAGCAACCGCTGGACTTTCCTATTCGATGCCATTGCTGGAAGAATATCTTCTCTTAAAAGTTTGTGCTTTCTCATTCCCTACAGTGATCACAAGAGGAATACCAAGGATTATTCGAAAGCATTTATAGCCAAGTGAATAGCATAAATTCAAGCCACATAACAGATTTATTATGCCCATATCAACAAAACAAACTCAGGCACAAGGTGATCAGACTAAAAGGACAGTTGCCTAGAAACAATCCGAGATGCAATGAGGGTGAGGACTGAGGAGGACACCCAGGACACAGTACAATACAGATTAAGCTGCTTTCAGTGTGAACACAAGTTAGTAGAACAATGCATATTCCTGAAGTTACAGTACAAGCCGTATTTCAAACTCAAGGAAGAATCCCAATATATTTGAAATGAAAAGCAGCAATTGATTGAAGCACCACAACAATTTGTGTGTGACTTTTGGTAATATGCAGAACGATATCAGCACAAGACAAAGGCTTTCCTTTACCATATGTGCATGTGTGTGTGTTTATAAATCTGTGTGTGTATATGGTTTCATGATATTTATAAACCCTGGATGAAAATATAGTACTGTTCTAAAACGCCTAAGCGGCGCGTTTAGGCTCGACAGCCCATAGCTACGCCTGGCCCCAAATCGTTGGGGCCAGGCATGAACCGGAATAGGCGGCAGTTTTCATCAATTCTGGCAAATTTTGGCCGCAAAAATCGTCGGTCAACGGTTGACCGACTCAGAATTTGAAATTGAAGTTGTTTTCCGGCCGGATTTCACACCCTAATCCTATCCTTAATTTTACAAAACCAACTCTCTAACTCATGAATTTCACAGAAAACCTCAATTTGAAGCATAAACCCTAATTTCAAAAAACTCTAATTTCTTTATTTTTTCAACATTTCTTTATGATTAATTTATCAAAACCACACCAAATCTTAAACCTATTTATGGAAATTCTCTATTTCCGATTAATTTCCTAGGCCCCGCCTAAGTGCTGAGTCGCCGCCCGACACTGAAATATATTACACATGAGAACAAAAATCAACAGATATAACATGTTGCATATAAAGTGTATGATGATTTATACTAAAATATATTTATATGGCGAAAAATGTTAAGAAAATACGAATTCAGATATCCATTTAACGAAGTAAAACACTTTAAAAAGCATATAGAAAGCCTTACGAGTACACAGGATTCCCAAGCTATGTTCTTTGCATCTGAGGATGAGGCTTCCGCCATACCAGTTGGAGGTCCAAGAAAACTTTCACAGACTTCTCGTAAACGAGACTCATCTGCTTCCCTGCAATCAAAAGAATGCAAACATTATTTTTCACAGCCAAGTACAAATTATTACAATATAAAACAGGGAAAAAAAATAAATTTTGCTAATTGAAATGGTTCTTCAAGATCATGGAAGAATATTGTACATATACATGCATCATGATAGCAAACAGTGTAGCAGGAAGCCCTTCTTATCCAATGCTACTCTTACATGAGAACAACAGAAAACGAAAACCAAAAAGTAAAAAGATGATGGAAACCTTGCTAGGAAGCGAATGTAGGAAAGGAGACACTGGCGATATTCATTGGGAGATTTCAAAGCCAATGACGATGCCAACTGAGCTTCCAAATGAGCACGTGTCTGCACTCCATCATCAGTTACCCTGTAACAAAAAATGATAACAGGTCAGTATAGAAGCAAGATCCTTAAACCCATAATAAGAACTTAAAGAATAAATTAACTAGAGTATATCTTAAATAGGACACACATACATGAATGCATGTAAATACACACAAACCAAAAGAACATTGTTGTATTAGTCACAAACACCGACTTTGAAAATTTTCAAAAGGGGAAATGTCAAAATAAATAAAAACCTGCTCCAGCCAGGCTTTCTCGCCAAATATTTCCTAACATCCACGTGCAATGATGCCAGCTCACCATTCTGAATCTGAATCGAACCAAAATTCCAGGAGCTAGCAAAATTTGATGCAGGGAAGCAGTCATCCGCAACCCTCAGCCAACACCTGAGATTCACGTCAAAAAGGAAGGCATGGCGTGTAGCCAGAACAACAAGAGGAAAACCTGATTTTGATAGCTTAGCAGATATAACCTTGATTGTGCCTGAAAGGATAATGAAACAAACCATACAAAAAAGGCAACGTTTTCAGTAGATATAACAAAATTCATACAAATATGAGCAAATCATGATAGGCTGTCAGCCAATAACAAAAAACAATATATCTAGCTCTGACACAAGTTCAAATTTGCAAAATACCTTTACCTTTAGAAGCTAAATTCAGGTCAGTAGTAATCAGAGCCGCCAATGAATCATGAAGGAGACACTTCCTGTTGAAGAGATCCCATACATACAATGATCCCTTCCTCGTGACAAGTAACAACTTCCAACTCTCATCACAGTCAATAAATGTTGCAGCCGATCCCATCATCATGGTTGGCAAGGCACGTCTACCGCATTTTGTATAAACCTTCTCAAAAATAAAGAGAATGATTATAATGCAATTTTACAATAGCTTCTAATCTTAAAGCATCATTTTGTTTATCAAATCTTAAAGCATCATTTTGTCTCACATTACAAAAGGAAGAAAACAAAAACAAGCAATACGTTAACTTTTAGACTTAATGCGGAAACCAAAATCAAGACATCAGCTCGTAGGCCCAGTAATAGGAATTACTTGTGTGCTACAAAAAACAAACTTATGTTATAATGATCAAATTCAACATCTTTAAGAATAAATTCAAAAACTTACATATCGAGTAAGCATGCATACTACCACCCAGTTTGGGCATTACAGCCTTGAAAAATAAAAGTTCATTCCAATATTACAAAATATTGGCTACTCTAGGGGTGTCATTTTTTAAGGAAAAGAGGTCGACACTTTGTATATCACGTCAGTCACATGAGAAATTTGTTAATTTCCGATCACATTAAAAATATCTTCACAAATGGTTAGATTTACTCGGTCTAACTACAGTGTTTGGCATGAAAGACTTGATTATTTATACTTTTATAAAGGGCCAGGCAAACACACTACACAATTACCACAAAAAATACAAATTCCAAAATCAATACTGTAATTAAGCAATCGTTTCTTTCGAATATCTGTTTCAAATATTAGCATCTTTATGCTACAAAAGATATATATACCCTTAATTTAGATGACTATCATTCCCATTCCCACCATCCTCGTGCATAACCTGAGCTATGGTAAGTCCAACGAACAACAAACTAAGATGCCAACATAGACCATATAGATCGAAACTATTAATTGAATTGCTTCGAATTCATCATTGTCGTCAAATTAACTGTCCTACGTCTTTTCTAGCCAAGTATCGCCAAAATCGTAAGAAAAAACGACAAGTTTGTAGGTTGGAAATAAAATGAGGACACGGCCAATAATGGATGCTTTTGATGGTTGATGGGTAACTTTGATTGGTATAGAGATGATAACATGATAGTGAGACTGTGGAAGGTGATGGTGGAAGATGTCTGCCCCCTCGTACTTACGATGTTAATTTCAATTTCTAGAGCTATTGATTTCTTTGACAAATTCATGTAACAACTCCAGCAAGTCTTTTATTATAGTATCATTCATACATACAATATTGGGATGTTGGACCCAACTTGAGAAATCTAAAATCTGGGACGCGCTAGTCGGACGGTGAGGGAGCACCTAGCGCCTAGGCCTTCTAGACGGCACCTAGACGGACGGACTAGGCGATGCTAGAAGGTTTTATTATATTATTCAAAAAAATATATAATTAAATTTGTAATTATGTAATGGATTATTTGAAAAAAAAATGTATTTATGTCATCTTTCTTCATTTGAAAAAAAGTGTACTCATGTCATCTTTCTTATCTTGTGCAATTTACTATAGCGTTATACCTTTGAACAACCCATAAACAAGTAAGCAATACATGATCAAAATCAAAGGAGTTTGTCATTGAAAATAACTATAAAAAATAATTATTTTAATTTATCAATTCAGTAATCACACACTCAAATCTCAAATTAGCCACCAAATAATAATTATTTTAACTAATCAATTTAGTAATTATATTTGATCAATTCAGTAATTAGTACAAGCTTTATTTGATCAAGTCAGTGTCTTATATTTGAGATTTTATGGTAAAATAAAATAGAAAAATGGATCTAGACCAGATATCATACCAATAACACAATTTTTTTACTTGCCCGCCTAGAACCCTCCTAGACCGGCCTAGAACCGCATACCACCTAGATGACCGATTTTCTCCATATTCAAGACGGGCTAAGACCGCCTAGCCCCATTTTTTGAACACTGGGATTTATGGTATTAGATTCAATTTTCAAAATTATAACAATTTTGAAAAATAAAAAAAGAACTGCACGTCTAATGAGTTCACAGTAATCAGTTACGAATAAAAAAAATTAAAATGGCATAATAAATTTGCATAAGGATTATATAAAACAAAACATAATTTGTCCACCAAGATGACAGTCAATTAGCAATTAAAATAAAATATGTAAGATGGGCAGTAAGCACAATGCCAAAAGATTGACTCAAAATTATCAAGTGAGCTTTTACCTACTATGCCAATAACTGCATTAAGAAAATGGTTAAAGAAATTTTAAGAAAAATGTAATGACCCAACCCACTAGCCATATTGTCCGCTTTGGGCTACATCTATCCTCATGGTTTTGTTCTTGGACTGGATTACAAGCCCGCACAAAATGCATCCAACTAGTCAAGGGAATCCATTACTTATAAGCACATCCCACATCGCTTGGGAGGGATGTTGGTGATGTGCTTATAAGTAATAGACTCCCTTGACTAGTTAGGCACGTTTTCGGTGGGCTTGCAATCCACTCTAAGAACAAAACCGTGAGGATAGATATAACCCAAAACAGATAATATCTAGCTAGTGGGACGGGTCATTACAAAAAGGTGAAGAAGGGTAGACGTAGCCCAAAACGGACAATATAAAAGGTGAAGAAGCAAACATTTTTACTTACCTGTAGGCATCCATCTTCACAGCCAACAGCCCAGAAGTTTGCATTTCCAGCTAAAACAGAGACTTTCCCTGTTATCCTATCTGACCACATATTTTGAGATCCTCTTGTGCAGGCAATTTCTGTTTCTTTCATCATACATGCATTTCCCATTCCAACAATATCATTTACAGCGTGTTCTCTAGGACGGGCTTCCAAGCAAACTGGAATATTGTCTTCCCCTTCTTTTTTATCAAACACTCTAATAGAAAGAGTTGTAATAGAAGCAGCAACTGAACTAGAAGCCTTCACACTCCCAGATTCTACAGTGACATTTCCATCCCCACCTCCAGCTATTGTGACCTTCTCAATAACCAGGCTCTCAGTAATAGTAGCCCTGGCAGTAACTCCAGAACGCTCCTTTACATCAGAGCTTCTGCCCAGTGTTCCCCTGACAGATACTTCTCTCGTAACACCATCAGCAGGAACAACCCCATTATTATCCTTTCTTTGATCAGATAATACAGGATGGAAGTCATGCAATTCAGATTGATCCCCACCAGTAATACCTTCCTGCTGAATTGGCACTCCCACTGCTTCTGGAATAATCCTCTTTCTGCCATCAGGCCTCCTGTATTCTCTTTGTTTAACAGGACTAGAAATCCGGCCAGAAGTTGACACTTTATTTAACCCATCACCAGCAACTCCGCCAGTCTTCGACTTTACAGGTGCCTGAGTTGGTTGAACATCAGAAACCAACTTTTTACTTGTGGTTTGCTTAGCCGATGCTGCTTCAAGCAACAACTGAGCTGGACTCTCTGCTAGATTTGCCTGTCGACCTCTGACATCACCATAACGACTTCTCTTTAACTCGTCAAGTTCAGCATCACTTAGCCTATGGCCAAGTTCTTTCACCTCAAAATGGAAAGTAGCCACTGTCCCATCTAAGGAACAGGCAAAAAGTGAATACCCATCAGGACTCCTGTTTCCAATTTGAAAAATGAACAATCTATGAAAAGAAACCCAAAAAAAAAGGTATTGGGTAGGAAAAGGTAAGAGCTGCAATTGAGATAGAATTCACATATCAATTACCAAATAGTTATATCATTCCAGAAAATTTTGTCTTTACCAGGATAAATCCACAACACTTTGAGTAAAGAAATGTTTGGCAACAAAGAGAGGACGGGGACTTGCAGTCGTCCATACAGTTATAGTCCGGTCTTGACTTCCAATTGCAATAACATTATACGGCTGCGATTCTTTCCCTCCAATCTTAGAAGTCCCATTTGTCCATCCAACAGGAGCAGCTTTCACTTCCTGCAAACTGGTGGAATTCCTTCTGAACATTGAATGATTAAACTTCACCACTATAATAGGGGCATTGTGTCCTAAGAAATCAAATGTTGCTGCCCATTCCCCTCTCTCTAGGACAGGTGCAGAATGCCTAGGCTTCTGGAAACCATGGGTTGTTGTTATGAAATGGCCACAAGGAGACCATCCAAGCCGCCTGAAGAATGTAGAGCCAAGCTGAAAAGGACACACTCTCATTAAAGAATAGAAATTGAAACTCAGAATGAAAGAAAAGTCCATTTAGAAACATACTGATTTTGCCCAGTGGCCATCTGTTCTGTGAGCAAGACTCCAGTCACTTGTTCTCCATATAACGACAGTCTTATCATCAGATTGACTAGCTATGAAGGAGCCAATAGGATCCCAAGTAACACCTTTAACCAGGCTAGAGTGGCCCCTAAGAACAGCAGTACAAATGCCGTTGCTCATGTTCCATATGTGGATTGTGTTATCTAGACTTCCGCTAGCCAATATCGAGTCATCTGGAGACCAATTGAGATCCACCTAATTTAAGCATGGAACAACTCCCCAATTAGACAGTACCAGAGGGGATATTTGAAATCAATGGCAGAAACTAAGACAATCCGATAAATCATTCATCTAAGATTGGAGTGTTTTCATCTATTTATATACAAGCACTTGCTATGTTTCTCTATACTGTAGATGTACACACTGGTATTTTGAAAACGTAATAGAGGTATTCCAAAATAGGAAAAAATCACCAAAAAATTTCAAATCACAAAATACAGCACAGAAAATTTAATTTTATTTGTTGTCAGAACATATAAATAATAAAACAATTTAATTACCACATCGGCAGTGTGTCCTCTTAAAGTCATTGCAACTTTCCAGTTTTCTATATCTGGGGGCTCTCCACTGCCAAACTCTGTAGTTCCTGAACCAGGCTTTCTCTCATGAATCAAAATAACCTGATCGTCAGACCCTGATGCAATATACCGACCGTGCTTAGCCCACCTAACACAGTTTACTGACCCAAAATGATCACGAAGAGTTGCAAGAAGCCTCTGTGTTGATTCATCATTTTCAAAGTTCTTGCCGACAGATTTCATGTTCCATATACGAACCTGCAAGCAACATTTTTTTAAAAAAAAAGGCTGTCATGATTTAGAATAAAATGCACAAGTTTATATAATATGCACATCAAAGTAGGTGAAGCAATATAACCAAACAAATTGCATAAGAGCTGCCGTCAGAAATCATTCACACAGCTTAGTTTCTGACTATTAGTGAGATTAAACAGCATGTCTCAAAAATTAAATATTGAAAAAACGAATATGCACAATCTGGCCACAAAATAAATGGATTTAAATAGAACATTCCCAACAGTTTGTTAGCAACACTCTCCTCCCTCCAGAGTCCAGACACATGAAATATTCCCAATTACCTGATCTCCACAAATTTTCTCCTATCACTACGACCCTGCAACCATCTTCCATAACCATAACTGAGAATGATAGCTTCCTTGCTAAAATACATTAAGCAACAAAATGATCCCGTCATCTCAACGTATACAGCCCACTTGGATGAGCTTTTATACCAAATTATACAAACAAACAAAAAATGGAACCAAAATAAAAGCAAAGAGTCAACAGATTTTGCACTGGGAAATTAAAAAAGCTAAAAATAGAATTCTGAAAAGCTCCATTGCAACTGACTTATATTAAAATATATATATATATATATATACCAAAACCACTTCTGCTCAAACAACCAGTAAACACAGCAGCACTCTTGTTCTAACAGACGCAATCACCAACTCCACCTAATATATTATTTTTATATTGTCTCCATCCCACCAAGATGCCAATGCTACAAACAACCACAAAGCAGTTCACTAAACTTGAAAAGTTTTACAGCAACAGACAATAAACATACTGTAACTAAACAAAGTCCCTTAAGTTTATGATAGCAATCATGAGAAATAACAGGATCTTAAAATATCCGGTGCCTAATATCAGAGTAGAAACTATCAGCAGAAAGCCAAAGAGTTAAAATGTCATTTCAGACATCTACAAGTGCCAAGAAACACTATATTACACAGCCGCAAAAATAAACAAAAGGGAACGAAATTGAACACCATATACAATTCCAAGTACAGAATTCAGTATTTTCAAGTCCATCACATACTAAAAACCTTTTAACAAATTACATTTTTTTTCCTTCTGCATTGGAGTAATGAGAGGAAGTATACCTTGTGGTCACCTCCACCGGTAGCAAACCTGAGGCCACCAGGTTGAACATCAATGGAGAATATCTGCATTCCCTCATGCCTAACCCAACTGGGTTTCTCAGAAATCATCTCCTTGGCTCCGTAATTCTCCTAAGACAAAACCTAAAGACAGCTTCCACTAAATTATTTCTTCAAAACCCATCAAAAGGGTACAAAAGTTCAAAGCTTTCTCGACTAAATAAGCTCCCAATAGCAATCCCAACTGAATGTTAGAACCCAAAAAAAAACAAAAAAACAAAAAAACAAAAAAAACAATTCAGAACCCAAAAAGAAATTAAAATAATCAGAGAAATATAAGAACAACATTAATATTTACCTTGTTTCTTTAAAAACCCAATAACAAAGTAAGCACATTCAAGGTCTATAAACAAGGAAAAGAAACCCTAAATTTAGGGTTTTGAAGTAAGA